>LAZJ01000048.1:0-123848 GCA_006503525.1 Cryphonectria nitschkei
ACTCTTAAAGGTAAAATTTCAATTTAATTGACCTACAACGTTAGGACCTAATCTTCTTTGCATACTGGCCATAGTTTTTCTTTCTGCTACTGTTACATAAGCTACCGCAAGTAAAGCAGGTACAAGCACTAAAACAACCTCAATAAGTGATATTATTGTTGGAATCTTAAACATTTTTTTTGATTTAATTTAAATTACCATATATACACATAATAGCATATACTTATTTGTATACCTTTAGTGAAATAATGTAATCAGTCAACCATAATTATTAAGGCGCAAACGCTCTTTATAAATATATGGGTTATTTTTGGTTTAAATTAAACAAAATATTAATATAAATTAGCTTTTTTTACTTTTTTCTAACATTAGATTAGAACTCATAGAAATAAATTAGAAAATACCTATCTATCTTTAAGCTAATGTAAATTATTACTATCGATATAGTATAGAACAAGATAAGAATATATAAAAATAAAATAAACAATCCAATAATTAGACGTAGTATCCTTCGTCCTAAAACGATATATTTGTATGTACTCCGTAATACTAGGTACTAAAAACAAGCCTCCTTAGAAAATAAATTTTTCTTTACTACAGCCCTAAACGTACCGCTCCATTAAAGTTTAGAGGTGGTGCTACATTATATTTTAGAGCAAGCCTTAATGTGAGCGCAAGCTCATTACTAAAAAAAGATAAAAAGTATACAGAACCCTTTCTCTAAATTAAACGATCTCGCAAAAAAAAGGCCATCCTCTAAGGTCTTGGCCTATATTTTTAGATAACGGTTATCTAAAAATATAAACTAAGAGCCCCAGACTAACCCTTATTACCTTAATTTGAATAATATTTAATTAACTTCAACTTTACCCACATAGATTTAAATTTCTATTTAAAATTTTGAACAACTACTACACTGCAAATACTTATACTTTTTATTTAGCCTATTACTTAGGGCCAGGTAAGGAGACCTAGCTCTAAATCTCGCCCGAAAAGCGAAATAAATTATCCTGGATTAGCTGGACTAAACCGAAAGGGTAAAAAAAAAAAAGGTGAATATAGTAAAAAAAACTTATACAAACACGCATAATTTCTACTAAGCCATTTAAAGTACTTCCTACTTGAAAATTTGTATTAATAATATCGCTAATTTTTTTGGCCTGCGTACGAAGTATGCCAGGCCATTATTTAAAAATATTTAAATATAACCTAAACAATTAAATTCCTTACTTTGCATAATTTTGTGAAAATTCGACATCCACGTTAAAGAAGCATGCACTACTAAAAAGTAACTTAAATTAAAAAAGTATAATATAAATAATACCTTCTCATTTCAGATTCGAACTAAAATCAGGATATTAGAAGTATCCGGCTCTACCATTGAGCTAATGAGAATTAGAAGTAGGTTAATTTCAAGGCGAGCGAAGCCGCCGGCACGCTTGCTAGCAAGTTGGCTAGCACCCACCCACGCACCCACCACCCACGCATGCACCCACCAACTTTGTTAACGGAGCCAGCCAGGAGGAGGAGCAGCCCCACATGCCTTCGTAGTTTAACCTTAATAATAACAACTAAATAAAGTAATTATTCTTTTAGGGCTGCGCCTTAATTCGAGTTTTTTAAGGCGCAGCCATCCTGTTCTTTAATATAATTCTTTTTTAACTACTCTTTTGTTTAAATCCTCCTAAGTTACATAAAGTAGTGTTGTGTAGTCTAGTATAGACATACTCTCTCTTAATTTAGCTTAACTGTACGCGAAGGCTCACCGATTTAAATTAACAGTAGTAGCATTACAAAAAAAAAATATCCTCATTACTATTAGCTCACTCATAATATATATTATCTACAATTTACGATCTTTTCGGGACGCAAATTCCCTCTCTCCTCACCTCCCTCCTCAATAGTTAAAGAAGTAGCATTAATAGAAATACTTAGCCAACCCTAAACAATCCCCCAATATAACTAGAAATTTTTCGCGCTATTAATAGTAGGATCATACTATTAAAAATAGACTTTTTCAATATTCACAAACAACAAATATTATACAATTAATTATACAGTAAATTGGTTAATCTACGTACTTAGTACAATAGAATTTAATCATAAAAGGACCCTTCCTATATCTTCTTTCATTCAACTGAAGTCCGTATAATTACACCCTAAGATATTATTATCTTGGTAGGATTCGAACCTACATTATAGAACATCAAAAATTCTCGACTTACCCTTTAGCCTACAAGATACTAATATGTATCACACTATTAAAAAAAAAATAATCAATACACACTTTTGAAACTACCCTACCCCCACGGTTGTCCCTTCGGAGAGTCCAAGGAACTAACCCACTGGACGAGGCTTCTCCACAACTCCTTAGAGGGGATGCACTCACACTTCGTAGGAGCAGTATGGCAGCTCCCTTCATATATAAAGGAGAAAATATAAAAATGAATTTATAAATTTTCTTTTTTACGGCTGCTCCTCCTCCTGGCTGGCTCCGTCAACAAAGTTGGTGGGTGCCTCCATGCTACACAGGGCTTCGCCTAATCCCGACGGTGGGCAAAGCCCCGTCGGGGATGAACAAAGCTCTATATAAACCCCTAGGTTATTTAACCTTAAGAAGGACGGGACTTGAACCCGTAAAACCATTAAAGATAAGCCTGGCCTAAACAGACCGCGTTTTCCAAATTTCGCCACCTTCTTTTTTTTTACACCCATCTGCCAACACTACATTAGATGGAAGAGGAGGGGAGGAGAGAAGAGCCCCCAACTACGTAATACGTACTACGTATTACGTAAACGGCTAAATAAATTAAGAAGCCGCCGTAATGCTTTAGCTTAAAATAACTGAAATATAAACAAATTTACCGAAGAAGAATCCCTTATATTTAAGAATATTTCCATAATATTACACAGGATTTGCACCTACCCTATTCCCTCCAGGGTTAGAAGTAAGACTAATTAAATGAAAATTCCTTTAACCTAGACAGCCCCTAAGTTTTATAAACAACCGCCGGGTGAAACCATAAGCGACTATTAATGCTCCCTTCCACTCAACTATTTACCCCTCACAATATCGGGCGAAACCTTAATAATCTACCTGAAAAAAAAAATAGTCTTTTTAGGGCTGCACCGTATTGAAAACTGTAAATATCTTGCGTACAATAAATTTACCCTATAGTTCTATATAGGGATAAGCTAAATAGAAATAACCACCATATGGCTTATTTACGCCACAGCCTTGATTCTCCTATTTTTTCTAAATGCACGCACGCGGGGCTTCGCCTACCCCACAGCAGTGTTAAATAATCTGCGCCGGGTGAAACCGTCATCCACAGCTACCAGAGCCATCCCTCCTTAGGACTAAATAGGACCCATGTATTTCGACGAATAGTACTGCCTACATAATCAACAATTTTTTTTTAATACAGCACGCTATGATATGACTATCCGCTGAAGGAGGGAGGGGGGGGGAGGGAGAAGGTAAGATTTAACTATCCACCCTTTGCCTTAATAATCATACACGTTCGACTACATCACATATATAATGTGACCTTAGACTCACTAAAAACAACTTCCCATTTGCTTTACGCCTCCTTTCGTATGTTACAAATCTAAGTATTCCCATCTGTCCCAACACATAATACCTAAAGGACATACCTACTAGCTATAAGGACTAACAATCGCGACTGTGTAAACATGCCGCACTATACGGGAGCGCAAGCTCCCCCCCCCCCCCCTATAGAACACCGCCATAGTTTTATTCTATCCGTCAACTACCATTATATGCGACTACTTCGGGCGATGAAACCACCGCCGCCATTACAAGCCAAAATTATATGAATAATAATAATGCACCCACCCATGCTCAAGATAAGATTCGAACTTACAACCAAGGCAGCTTCAATGCCCTGCTCAACCAATTGAGCTTCTCGAGCTAATGAGTATGTAACCTCCAACTCTTTGAGTAGTAATAATATTAGGTGCGGTTATTAGTATACCACCCACTAAATGGGGGCCGACCACATAAAAAAAAAAGCTTGCCCTACCATACTCCACATAAGGTTTACCCTTTTGTATCAACATACCCAAAGCTACCAACCCCACCCTATTAAATAATAAAAATAGATTCCTTATACTCATGAGTATTTAAATATAATATAACTTGAATTACGGCTATGTATACTACCCTCAATTTTAGGGCGGCAAGGGCAAGCTCTTTATTCTTCAGTTTAGCTAAGAATTAACAATAAAAATATACAGCCCGGCTGTGTAAACATGTCGCCTTGAGTCCTCATTTTTACTACGGCGGCTCCTAATAAAAATTACGCGTGCTGCCACCCTACATAGTAAAAACTAAACACCCACGCAGGGCTTCGCCTACCGTATGGAACAAAAAGAAATAAAAAAAAAAATTGGAGGTACCAGGAATCGAACCTAGGATACTAATATGCAAAATTAGAGTTTTACCAAACTAAACTATACCCCCCTTGGTGGCGTAGTCCCCGAAAAACAAAACTACTAAAACGTTCATTAATTTTTTGCTAGCTCGGCGGCTACGCCGCAGGGTGGGCTTCACCCCGTAAGCATGCCGCGAAGCAAAGTCTCTTTCCCGTTATTGTTTTCCTTTACGAATATTAATTGCTAAAGCAATTATTGTATCTGAGAGGTGACTTGAACACCTACGATATTAAATCAGAGCATTTTAAGTACCCACTGTCTACCTATTCCAGCACTCAGATAAAAAAGAAAAAGCAATCATTATATTTTAAGGCGCACCCCCCCCCTAAATTACATTGCTTTTCATCTATACATTGCTTCTAATATTGCTTTTTACTTATAGATTGTTTTTCATTTATGCATTGCTTTTCCTTTATACAATGCTTAACATTTATAAACTAAGGGGGAGGAGGGAAGAAGGAAATTATTGCTATTACTCCTTCAATTGGGGGCGCCTAATTACCCCCTTATGCGGTCAATTTAGCTAATTAGCCCTCTTACGCAGGCAAAGGATTCGCACCTTCAATTTTGGGTCATGAGCCCAATATGTTAACTATTACATCAACCCGCTGTATAAGGCTAAAGTGATTTGAACACTTATAAAAACTGTTATTCACTTTTAGAATCTGGTCCCTAATTTATGTAGGGGCTAGAGAATCCTAGACACGTCACTGATTCCCCTCGAAGCCACCAGAGGCGAATATATAATATAAGTAACTATGTCTACTTTAGCCTTATTAATTTCAATATTATCAACCCTTGTGGCGTAGCTATTTGTACGCTCCTCCTCCTGGCTGGCTCCGTCAACAAAGTTGGTGGGTGCATGCATGGGTGCGTGGGTGGGTGCTAACAAGCTAGGAAAAGAAAATTTAATATTAACGAGCTAGCTAAGCCCGGAAGGGCTTAGTAAAATTTTGACAAATACCTTATAGGATGCGCTGCTACACTCGCCAATCATGTTACTAAAATAAAAAATTACGAATTACGAGCAAGATTCGTACCTGCCTTAATATCTCTAATTCTCTGTAAACCATCTTCAGTTAAATGTGACTTATTTTCAATTAAAGCTGCTACTTCACATCAATCATTAAAATCTAAAGATTTAAACCCTAAAACAGAATGTTGTCTGAAAAATGGAATAATCTTTGCAATATTATCCGAGAGCTTTTGACAAGTAAACTCACACATATCTCTATCGGTGATAATATATGAATTACCACAGCCAAAATAAGAAACAAAGCGGCTTCGCCGCAACAATTCTACATCTCTTAACTTTTGAGAGATTTTAAATGCTACTGAAATCAGGTAACCTGTATTATATCTAGCCGATTTAGTTAAAACAACTATGAAGCTACCCTCAGCCATTACAAAACCTGCTACTCAATCTGAATAAAGGTTTAGCAGCTTATTTTCTGGTTGAACTCATTCAACGTTGGTATCTGTCATACTTTTGGTTGATCCTATTACACGCGATACTGATCTCATTACTCCTACGGTTTCAGGGAATGCTTTCTTTAATACCTCAGATAAACCTAAATTTAAAGAAACTTTAATGCTAACTATTTAAAGTAACCTTTCAGGAGTAGTATGACGCCCACTCTTAATTATCTCCACATCTTGCTTAAATAATAAAAAATCCCCTAATTTTTGTGTAGCTAAAGGGTACTCCGAAAAATGAGCTATTATAACATCTAGCTCTTTAATAGCGCTTACTGTATATTTATAAGATTTTTCGGCGCAAGCTCCCCCCCCCCCCCTTATGAATAGCCCCTACTCCAAAAAAAAAAAAGCCTGTATCCCTGGTAATAATGGTAAATCTTTAGCATGAAGATGTATAGAAAAAACACCTGAAACTTGTCACCCTGTTTTGACCCTGTCACTTTTTCGGCGCAGCCCTAAAAGCATAAAAGAAGCTTCACCGTCAGCAAACCCTGTTAAAAATCACGGTGAAATCTTTGATATAGTTGACGAATTTAATATTTGACGTCGCAAGCTCTTAATAATTTATTATCCATTTTATAACTTTTGAAATATATACCCAATAGGGATGCTGATGCCATAAGCATTTACCTTAAATGTACCTTAGCTACAATAGGCAGCTGCTCTGCCTACACTTAAAAACCCGTTTATTTCGCTTCTCATTAAGGAGTAATCCTTAACACAAACACCGTTCTTGTCAAATAACTAACCATTGGCAATGTTTACCATCTACAATTAAAATATTGCTAAAAAGCAATCACTTTACTTATAGGTTAATCTGGCTAGTTGTCTGAGTCTACAATATATAGAATAACGATAAATTTTATTATGTACTACGGGCGACCGTTCACTTTATAAGGCTAAAGTGACTTGAACACTTATAAGAACTATCATGAGTAGTTCACTTTACCAATTAAGTTATAGCCTCTTATATCCTATTTTTTTAGTAGGCTACGCTTTAAAAATAAAGGGGTAGTTTACGCAGGGGTGGCTTGCGCGAGTCCCTCCGTGGTTACTTCGCTAGAAAAGGAAGGGGTGAGTGTTATGAGCAGTACACTTTACCAATTAAGTTATAGCCTCTTCTAGGAGGGAGGGTGAAGTAATTGAATCGTAAACAATACCTGATCATACTCTATTCGTAATTTAAAAATATTATCACGACTGCTGCCTACGAAGTATGCATGCCTAGCCCACCCTACATAATTAGCAATAAATTTAATTATAAGATGTATACCAGTATTGCTAGACAATACCTGCCCCCATTAGACTAGGCGGGATTCGAACCCGCGATCCCAGCATTGAAAGAGCTGTGTCATACCACTTGACTACTAATCCTGCGGTTAAGGCAAACTACTACTTAAATCCTCTTTTTTTGTAGTGCAGCTAAATAAATTAAACGACTTTTTTATTTAGCGAAACTTCACACCGCGCTAATTTGATCAGGAGGCGGTTTTACATCCGCGCGGGGCTTCGCCTACCACGTCAAGTTCATAAAAAATCCATGATAAAGCTCATAATAAAAACAAGGTAGAATAAAATTCACCCCCCTTAGATTATAAATATGAAGGGTCTATAATTAAGAGCTTGCTAGTCCATCCAGATCAAATTAGCGGTAGGCGAAGCCCCGCGTGGACCACTCCAAAATTCATTTTTTGAACTTGCGCCTTCTTATATTTTTTACTTTCATTATCATATTATACAATTAACTTATTATCATAAAAGTAAAATTACGGCTCCAACTAATTTTAAATGTAACCTGAAATTATAGTAAAAGTTTGTAGAAGCCGCCTTTGAATTAAACCCTTATTAAATTTATACAGCTGCAGGTGGCGGCTTCGCTGCCGTATGCGTATTTAATACTAAATAAGTACTTACCCCCCCCCCCCCTTCACTTACGCCTATAAACAAGCACAAGGAGGGGGCTGCTCAGAAAGTAAACATGCCGGGTTGGTTACTTCGTATTGCCTAAATTATACTATAAAAAGAAAAGATTTTTAAACTTTAAACACGGAGCTGAAATAACCTTCAAATAAAAGTATATTCCCCCCCCAGCCCAGTGGGGGTATCGCACCCCCTTCAATTGATTACAAAACAATTGCATTACTGTTTATGCTAACCGGGCTTCGATTATACAGGAACTAAATAACATTCATTATTAGATCTTTAGCCTCAAATAAAAATATACATAGCCGAAAATCGACTAAAGCAAACTATAACAAAGGAGAGCTTGCAGCTTACCTCCAAAAAATTTTCACGAATAAATTGAATAAGTGATTTGATGATTACTATCCTAAATATACATCTATTATTTTAATTTAGGAGGCGCATGCTCTTCAGTTACTAATCCCCTGGGCGGTAGGGATAAGGCTACTTTGTACGCTGCCATAATCATGCATGCGCCTAATTTCAACTTATTTCCTTTTATGGATCCTACCTGGACCGCACGTGAAAAATTAAACTATAAATATTATGAGGACTTGAGCACTAAGGCGAAGCCAAAAATTAGTATGTTAAGCCTACTATTATCTATAGATAACCTTTTATAAACTATCTATAATTAAAAGCTTGCTAGTCCTTCTGATAAAATTAGCTGTAGGCGAAGCCCCGCGTGGATCACTCTAATAAATATATCAAGGTTAGCTAGCACCCACGCACCCACCCACGCACCCATGCATGCACCCACCAACTTTGTTGACGGAGCCAGCTAGGAGCAGGAGGAGCAGGAGGAGCAGGAGGAGGAGCAGCAACCTTGATAAAATGATTATTATTAATAATCTGTATTTTTCTAGTCCCTCAGGGACCAGCAGCCTAATACAGAGCTTGTGACTAAATATTATCAAGTAATACATCACCTATCACATACTGTGACGGCACAACCGCCGTGTATAAAAAAAAATAAATCTAAATTTTAGGGTGGAATGGTTAGACTAGCAGAATTAGGTATATTAAGTATATTTACCTAAATTAAAAAGGTAAGCTATCTGCTGATCATATATCCCTCTTACCATAGAAGAGGGATACGCCGAAATAAGCTAACCAGGCCTAATATAATATATGATAGATATAACTTAGATTAGTAATTTAAAGAATTAGTACTCTATTCCTCAAAACCTCCAGGTTATTACAAATAAAGCCTATACTACAATCCTCCCTTTCGCTTTTGCTTATTCTACTTAGAATTTAAATGGGCAAAAACCTACTATACAAAGGGTTATGTATTCGTAATATTATCTTACGTCTATTTGAGAAATATCTTAAGGTAAGCCTCGTGCCTATATGCTTTCAGCACTTATCTTGGACTAACTTAGCTTTCCTGCCGTGCCTATACTATTGTAATATAGCAGGTATTGCTATACTCACTTACCTACCTGAGTGAAAGTAGTATCCCTGTATAAAACGTACTAACACTTATACATTAATTAATATCGGGCATATAAACAACAGGTAAACCATAGGTTAATAAAGTGTACCCTGGTATTACCCAGAATAACTTAATTCCCCACATTCCTTTCGTACTAGGTTACTCCTTATTCTATTCTAATTCCCTCTAGAAGATAGAAACCATACTGTCTCACGACGTATTTAACCCAGCTCATGTAACTTTTTAATCGACGAACAGTCGTACCCTACCGAGGTCCTGCATCCCAGAGGAGAAGTTAAGCCGACATCGAGGTGCCAAACCGCGCACTCATTATGTACACTCTTGCGCAAATTAGCCTGTTCAATTTGTTATCTTAATTTTCCATTTTTTACAAAATGGTTCAGACTATGTATTCACTTTTTTATTATATATATTACGCCTACAAAGCTTTATTGAAAACCACCTTTCTATATTTTCCCTAATTTTATCCCACTCGCTATAATTAATAGCAAATCTTATAAAATAATATTTCTACCTTTATTTATTCCTGCCTTTAATTTATATATATCATTTAAACCAGATGTAGTTATATGATCTTTATTTTGAATTATTTTCGCTACTCTACATCAGTCCTCAAAATCTTTTAATTTAACTACCCAACCACTTTTACTTAGATTATTTTTAGCTAAGGTTATTAGAAAACAACCACGCACACTTCGTAGCGCAAGCATCAACAAACCCTGCAACAATTCTAGGGTCTAGTTGTTCTCCTCGTCAAATTATTTCAAGATTCTTTCACCGTGTTGTGACTAGAAGCCATAGTAGAATAAGATTTACCGGCCATCCAGCCTTTAACAGCAAAAGCTCCAACTCTTCGTTTAGAACTAAAAATAGAATATGAAACATTGGGGTTAATGTGACCTCTGTTTTTTCTAACTGATAAACCCTTATATGATGAGTCTATATTTTTTAATCCACCTTTCCAACGTAGTCTATAAACACTACGATCCGCTCTATAACGCGGAGTCAATCTACCTTTTACTTCCATTCTAATCCCCGCCATATTCTTATATTTAATGGAATTAAATACGATATCATTCAAATTGGCCTTAACCCGTGGTAAGAATACATCATTAACTACACTAGTATATAAATTAGTTAACAATTTATCTAGATTAAGTTTACTAGTTAAAATATCTTTCAAATTAAGAGTTCTATATTTATTTTCAACTAAATTAAAATTTACATTTTTAACCATTCGACCTTTTTCTTGGATTCTATTTACTCTTGGTAACTTAGCTTTATTTAACATAATATTCATTATTTTTAGAACTCTCGTATTTCTCTTTTTAATTTTTTTTGTAGATATTTCCGTGAATAAATCAGTATTAAATACTATATTTTTCAAATTAACAATATTAAATTCAATTTGTTTATTATAAATTTTGCTTATAACATTACTTAATCTATATAAAAATTTTTCTTCAAATTTATATTTATTAAGATTTAGTTTAAATTTATATTTTCGAAGAAGACGAAATTCTCTTTTAAGTAAAATTTTTACCCATTTATTAGTTTCTTTCTTTGCTTTAATTTTACTTGTATTTAAAGCAGAGTAATAAGTATAATAATCTTGAAGTACTTTTCCATCTTTCATTATAAGAGAAATCATATTAAATTTAAAAAAAATATTTTCTATTCTTTTTAAATGTCCCTTGCAAAATTCACGTACATTTCCTCACTTTCGGCGCAGCCCTAAATCTATTTGACCGTTTATTCGGGTAACGGTGGCTTCGCCGCCTAATCCCGACGGTGGGCAAAGCCCCGTCGGGGATGAGGATAAAATGAAATTTTTCGGCACAGCCCTAAACCCCCGTGTTTTAAGTAAACAAAGTAAATGTTTAGTTAAATTACTTAATATACGGATTTTTTTTAATATAGCAATCTTTTCTCTATTAAAAGTATATAGAGTTATAATAGCCTTAGAATTAGTGTGTTTAATTTCTGGTCTAGCAAAAAAAATTTTATTAAAAGATAAACGTCTTTTCCTAGTAAGAATATGTTTGTATTTAAGAAATTGATGATTAAAATAAGTACCAAAATATACTTTTATTATTTTAACAATATTGATATCGTATAAAGGAAAATTCTTTATTAAATTACTATTATAATGATAAACACTATTTCTTCACTCTTTTGCTCATGCAGGAAAATATTGCATATCTCCTACATCACTTATTATTTCATTAAAAGGTCTCGATTTCGAATTATTTTTCACGTTTTGCTTAAAAATATTTGGAATCTTTACACCTTTTACCCTGGATCCCACGACCCCTGTTGAAAAATCAATTAAATTGGACTGCGTAGAAGCTTTTTGAGCAACGCCTAAATTAGGTTTTTTTTTCATTTTCTTCTTCACGGCTACGCCGTAATATTTTTATTAATTTTATTAAGAAATTTATCTTTATCGCCACTAGGCTTGTTATGCGAAGCCATTCCATACCATAACATACCATACTATACCATACCATACCATACCAAATACTCCGACGGCTTTACCGCCCCTTCATCTAACGTAGTACGTAGTGATCAAAGGGGGGGCGCTTTGCTTCATCCCCCCCCTGCGCGGTAAGAAAAGCCCCCTCCGTGAATTAGAGATATGTGCAGCCTCCTCCTAGCAGATGCATATGTAGTGTGCATGTCTGGCTAATTTAGCCATATCAAGTAGTAGCGCGTATTCTTCTTACTAACCTAAATAAACTACTGCATAAAAAAAAATTAGGTTTTCAGGAATAAATTTTCTTATTTTGAATTATATATAATAAAAAGTGCAGAGTTTCTAGATAAGATTTATTGTTAGTTTTACTCACCTATTAGTCGTTGAACGTTTTTATCTTAATTTTAGGGCTGCGCCTTAGATAAGATAAATTTCGCTTCAAATTTACATATATCTAAGATTGACTTTACTTAAGTGTAAAAACACTTATATAAAAATTGATATTACCTGCCCCTTAAACAGGGAATATATATTACAGGGACTGCGCCCAAAATCCCTAAGGGATCGAATACTTCTCTATTAGTAGCCAACCTTGATCAGAAGTAATTTTTGAAATTAACCCTATTAAATTATTAATAATTTTCTTGCTTACAATACTACTTACCTTACCTATCTTACTACTAATTACATCTTTCTACTTACACCGATACCTTCAAGGAGTTTTATTTTTTTTTTTCTTACGAGGCACACCATTATAAGAACAGCGGCTTCATAATTTATGGCCACGTATTTTTAATTAGCAGCCGCTACCACAATGAAAAAAAAATATAATAGGTCATCCCGACAAATTTATAGCAACGCGTCATAAATTAAAAAGGCGACCCCCCCCGGCGGTAAAGCCGCTACCCTAAAAATAGGGTGCAAACGGTCTCGTCATGAAACCACAGCGGCTACTTCGTATTCCGCCCGACGGTGAAACCGCTCAGCGGTTTCACCGTCGGGTGGTATATGGAGAAAAGAGTTAATAATAAAATAATTTAGATAATTGGATGAAAGCTCGCATAAATAACTTTATATATATTCACTATTATTTTTCACCCACACTTCGTAGGGCGACCCATGGGACTCCATGAAGCCCCAGGGGAATTAAGCAAGAAAAATAAATTAAAGGACAAACATCCCTAGCGTAGCTTTTCCAATAACCCAAGACCTTTCCTTTATGTGTCTTGTGATCCTATGCCCCGCTTACGCGACTGTAAGATTTGTTGTGAATCAAACAGTAAAGCAAGATTAAGCCGTTAAACTTGGTAAATAGTCAACATTATTATTAAAAATACTGCTAAGTATTAATTAATAACTAGAAAAAGTACTATGCTACTTCAAGTGCCAGCCTTGCCCTACCCTTGATCTAAGACATTGCCCTAGACGCAAGCAGCAAGCAAGCAGCAATATCCTTATTAAAGTACTTTTTTTTTACTAAAGCTAATTTCACTATAGCTAAAATCTTACCCTTTCAATAATATGTACGCCTTTCCGTGTCGTACTAGCAAACGATTACATACAACTTAGTTATATAATACATGCAAACAAATATTATTTTTTTAGATCTTAAAACTAGAGTTTAGCTTTATAAGACCTAAAAAAAATACCAAAAATTAATAGTTGCGTATTCCTATGAAGTACTACTACACCGGAATACGTGATAAAAAAAAAAAGAATAAACACGATTTTTCGCAACCAACATCACAATTCTTAGACACTCCCATCTACTCTTTATGGGGTCTGTGCCCCGCATAAACTGTCTCCTAGCAAATGTTCTCTCTTTTTTATAAGAGCTTCTCTTAGCAATTCTAAGTATTCTTCCAGGGGGTTAGATTTATCTCTTTCGTTCTCTTAGTCATCTAAGTAACGGACCCCCTTTTTCTTTATCCCTTCTCATAAATCATAGAGTCAGATGTTTATATTATATATATCCTCGAGATATACGCAATTTCACCTAAACTATCTTTCTAAAAAACTTGAAGAGATAACTTAAGATCCTTTTACATTTAACTGACGACAATATAAGATATTTCACTTATATGATTAGACAATATACATAATACTCCATAATAATATAATAAGCAAATAAAGGTATTTCACTTCTATACAATCGATTACCTTATCTTCTCAAATTTGCTGTTATTATACTCAATAATTAGTAACAGTAAAGCTGCATAGGGTCTTCTCGTCTAACTAGAGGTAAACTGTATCTGCACAGTTATTCCAATTTCACAGAGTCAATCATAGAGACAGCTGTTGTATCGTTACACCATTCATGCAAAGACCGCATTTAACGGCCAAGGTATTCCGCTACCTTAGGCAACGAGCAAGATATCACTATCCCTTGTTACCATTTTAAAAAGTAACAAGTGCCCGCCGGACCAAATCATCAATCTAAATAGATTGTTTAGCGTATGGTCTCTGAGGATTTTAGAAAAGTTTGGTTCCTTACTTATTGGTTTGGATCATTTATATAATCCAAGATTTCCTCCAATGTTCTTTTTCTTTGTTTTCCCTTACCTTCAGGATTATAAGTATAAACCAATTTAATTAATTCTATAAGGTCTTCTTTGCTAGTTGCTTTACGATGATTCTCATCTAGTTTATTAATAACATAGTTGAAAGTATCAAAAATTTCAGATTTATATTTACTTGAATATACTGCAACGTATTTAGCAAAGAAAGGTAACACATAATTTTTGAAATTTTTAGTACCTTTCAAAGAATAGACTAAAACATTATCGGATCCGGATTTTTTGGTTACTGTTCCTTTATTCCCAAAAAGGATCTTGAACGAATGAAGTATTTCCATACCATTTGTATGTTGTACAACATTAAACTCAGGCTGTAAGGCAACTTTATGTGTCAACTTAGTATTCTTCACTATAGATATTACTAAAGCTCCTTCTCCCTCCACAAAACCTCCTAATCAATATTTGTAGTTCTCATCCTGAACTAACTTTTCTAATTTTTCCTGCTGATTGAAATCTAGACTACTTGAATTATTGGCCGACACGGTTAGATCGACTGACCCTTTCGGTGAACTGGTATGTAAACTTTTACCGTGTAAGCTAGCTAAGGTACCGACAAATTTACTGCTAACTATTCCATTAAGAGCTTGCGCCCTAATACAACCCCGGACTAAATTTAATAAAGGTTGTATTTTTAGTATTCTTATATTTAATATTTTCATTTTTTATTCTATTCTAATTTTATATATTATTAAAGCTAGAGATCATTAAACCAGTGTACTAGCGTAGAAAAATTTTGGTACGGCAATGGACTTCTACAATATAACTCTATTGTGTATATTCACACCTTAAAATTTTCATATTTAGTCCGTTAAAACGTTAAACCATTGTGCTAGCAAATGTTACTGAAAAAAAAAAAATAAGGAAATAATTTGCAATAAACAAAGGTATGGCACTAAAACTAGCTCCTTTAAGCACAAATAATCCTGCAAATTAAAATTTGTTCCAGCATATAGCTAAATTTAATGAGGGCCCTAAGAAAGCCTGACCCTCAGTTATAAGGCCGCCATTAGCCGGGGTTTCCTTCTACACCAAACCTACGACAGTCTAGTTATTTCCGTTAACCAGCCGGCACCGGGCAGGTATCACACTCAGTACTTAGATTTATCATCTTTTTGCAGAGTGCTGTGTTTTAATTAAACAGTCGTACAACATCCTTTTATGCTTCTTCCTTTTTACTTGTATTAATCAAGACTAATGAGCCTACCTTTTCCCGAAGTTTTGGTATCAATTTGCCGAGTTCCTTTCGTCCACAAATTTAATCCTGTGTACTTATTTAATATTCGCCAACAGGACAAGGCTAATGTGGTACCTTTAATTTTAACATTTATATAATTTAAACTGCCTATAAACCAACCATCACGGTTATCTTAATAGCTTATCTTAATAGCTTATCTTACTTTAAGATTAACCTTCTATTAGAGTGGACAGAGCCGTCATACGCTTAAAATTCATACCTAACTTAATAGATCTGATTTTTTCGAGTCCATCTTTAGTAAGATGCTCCTTATTTTGCATTAATTTTGCTACTTTACATCAATCTTGGTATTCTTTTAACTTTGCTCCTTTTAAGGGATGAGCCAAAAAAAATGGTATTACTTTTTCCGTAATATCTCCAAGACCTGTTATCATAAAATCCTGTACTCCTCCTTTAGAGGATTGATTATAAACTTTACCACAACCAAAAATGTTTGAAAATAATGCAAGTATTTCATTGTTTCTTTTATCTTGAGTTATTTTAAATACTAACTTAACTCCTTCACCTAACACACTATCTTTTCTCTTATATATATTAACGAAGAAACAACCTTCTCCTTCTACAAACCCGCTTACTCAATTTGAGTCGTAAATTTCTACATTTCTTACTAAAGGTCTTTCAACGGGGGCGTAGCCTACATTAATAAATTTAGATAATAAATTTTCAGATAGTACACCAAAATTCATTGCTGCTTTTATATTGACTATTTTAGCTAATCCTTCTATAGTCCGATGCTTTTGTTCTATCATTAAATCAACAACTTGTTTGAATAATACACAATCTGTACGTTTTTGCGTAATTAAAGGATACTTTGATAAATGATCTAATATTAACAACAGATCTTTTATCTGGGTAACTTGATAATAATATACACCATCTTTACGTGCGATAACCTTACCTACACCAAAAAAATTTAGGATTAAATCTAAAAGAGCTTTATCCTTTTCGTGTAAAGAAATTTGGAAAATTACTCTCACACTATGACCAACTTTTAGATTTTTATCCTCAACAACAGAAACATGAAAACAGCCCTCTGCGTCTATAAATCCAGAAATAAAACTGGGATTAATTAAATTTGAATTGAATATTTTTGTAGCTTTTTATATATTTATTGAGTCACTAAGTGGGAGCCAAGACAATAGGTAACTCCATAAAAATAAAATTACTCTTTCAAGTGACCGTGTTTTTTATTACATTATCCTTTGAACCTTGTTTAAGTTCAATTAAGCACAGATACAACGAAAGGCCTTTTATCTCTCACTGTATCCCTCACTTACCTCCTTCATTCTTACTGTTAACTTGATAAGTAAAATACGGAGTATAAATGGGAGAAAATCTTGTGAATCTTTCATGTTTAGGAGCGGACAATCGATAAGTATAATTTTTTTTTTATTTCATATTTATTATCTAAGGTTTAACTTTAAAGACTCCCAGACCTATAGGTTTTACTAATTAGCCCTCCGGAGCAGTAACAAAGGGGTGCTAGCCCAACTTGCACTACTTGGTTGCGCGACAACCCGACGTCTGAACAAAAATTAGAAACACCTAAGGCGGTAGTGTTTGATTGCAAATAGAAAAACCAATATAACAGAAAAAATAGCTGGAACTTATATAAATGTTAAAAACCAAGTTTCCTTGATGACTAGAGTACACCTTACAATACTTCAAGTATTGAAGAACCGTCTACTCGTTGCTCTTTTACAGCAATACTTTATCTACTACTGATTTAGATCCGCGATAATCCATTTCTATTACTAGAATCTCTAATGATTTTACCATACCCTGAAGTATTAATCAGGCCAGTAGTAAAGTTTCCTTTATTACCTTGGTTATTAGAACTTTAGCATTTCCCCGGAGTTTGGCTCTTTATCACAATGCGGGAGGAGCCAAACCCCCCCAACTTTATGATTGTTATCTCTTACGCCTTCGTATTCTCTACTAGCTTCCTTGTGTGGTAGTCTCCAGGTACGGTATCTATCTGCTCTACTTACAATCCTCTCATCTATTTAGTTTATTTAGAATCGTTCAATCTTCTCATCTATTTAGTTTATTGAAGAAACCGATTACCTTTACTCATGTATAAGGTAACCGAACCGAAGTAGGAATTACTTTTTTCCAGCACACTTTACACTTAATAATGAGAAACAAAATGTTGTTTTTAGTAATTATCTCATCGTTATAACCTTCAGGTTATCAACTTAGAGGCCGTTTGACTGGTAACCTTAAGCTTTAGGCGAGTTCTAAATATAGTTTCTTTTCCTCATCTAATTAGTTTGTCGGAACTTACTCCCCAATAATATTAGATCTTTTCGTTACTCATGTCACCATTATCAATTGAGTTTATTCCTATTTTGATTTAAAAAATTCAAAATCTAATATAACCCAACGTTCTGCTACCCCTGCATTAACCCTATATTAAATAAAGTATATAGTGTTAAATGAGGACAAAGTTTCGGTATATTGTTTAGATCCGTTAAATTGTCGATGCTTTTAAAGATTTAACAAGCGCTCTGTTACGAGATCTTCAAATTATGGCTGCTTCTAAGCCCATCTCCTTGTCGACTCAATAAAAAACCTTCTTGTTTTTCACTGAACAATAATTTTGGAACCTTAACTTTTGTTCTGGGCTGTTTCCCTTTTGACATACAACCTTATCATTCTATGTCTGATCATTCAAGATCCATATAAGCCATTCCGAGTCTACATACTCACCGATAAAGCTTTCTACGGCCCCCCGATATGTACCAGCGAACAATGTATTTTCATATCCAAATGAATATGAAATATGTACATCTGGTCTGAGATTAAATTCTGTACCTGCTACAATGTTACTTAAATTGCCTACTATTATAGGTTTCGCAGAAACAAATCTACTTCTTCTACCCGAACCCTCAGGGGGTTAGGTAAAGCTGAAGTCCTTCTCCCTAAATAATAAATATCTAATAGATACTTAATTATCCATTTAGCAAATAATAAATACTACTTAGCTTTAATCATGTAAATCTTTTGTATTAATTTACCGTTTTTTAAAGCTCTAGTCACAGCTGTTCTACTTACATTAATGTACTTAGCTGCGCTAGTGAAACTATCAAAAGATAGTTTTTCATTGGTTTCGATGTTTAAAACATCGACTTTTACACCTATAAGGTCGCTAGCCAACTTCGAAATCTTTGCACGTGTTTCTTCTGAAAGTTTTATACCTTTACGTTTTTTAGAAATTTTTTCTCTAACTTCTTCAGTTAAAATTCTTCCAGTAGCTGCAATAGATAAGTTGTTTCTAGCTTCCTCACTAAGTGTACGTTCTTTAAAAACCTTTAAGGTTTCTTCTGTATGTTTATAACCTAAGGTTGAACCAGCTAATATTAGCACATTATAATCAGGATCTAATAAATCTAAGTAATACTGTTCTTTATTTATAATTTCATCTTTGTCGGCTATATTGATAAATTCTAATATAGCTAAAGAAAAATTATTGTATCCATATTTTAAGATAGCATTGTGAATAGGTGTTTTACGCATAGTTAAATGCTTAAGACTATAATATTTATAAAATCTTTCGGTTAGATTCACAGAACTACCTACATAAATTTTATCATTAATATTATTTATTCAACAATAAATACCTGATTTATTTCTACTATCTTTTAGTATTTTTACTTTATCTATATCACAATTATTATAAATAATTATGGGTGTAATATTTAATTGTTTTATTTTTTCCATTTATTAATTTTTTGCGTTAGCGCGCCCGACTTCCTCTTAATCTAAATTTGTAATGTAGTATTTATTATTCTGTATCCTTTCGGATAAGGTTTGACTATATCTTAAGCTTGCGCCAACCAACATTTAGTCGATGAACTGCACACCCTTACTGAATTTACAGTAGTAGGTGCTTGGCTGCGGATTACCCATTTAACTTACGTTAATCAATCTATATTTTACCATACCACGAGTCATTACCTGTGCCACAAACATGTTACCATATCTGCTTGGTTTAGATTGCTTTAGGGCTTCCCCGTCATTTTGATGGTTTATTGCAGAAAGTTCATTTCTACATACTGGCCATTTAAAGACTGCTTACATCTTTTCTTTACCAGCTATCCTAGTCAGAATTGTCTTTCACTAAGCTTACCACAGTTCATCGGATATTTTTGCAACAATAACCCGTTCGAGCCTTTATAGCCCTGACTATAGTAAGATCACTAGGCTTCGGGTCTAACTTTAGACACTTATCATTTTCTCTTACATTATCATCGTTTTAACTACGCGCGAACCGTTTTCATTGGAATCTAACTTAATAGACCCCTAGATTACTTTAACCTTCCTAGTATAAAAGAAGTATTATTATACTACAATATCACGTTAGACTTAATAACCTTAAAGCCCACTACACACTTTCAGGAGGAATACACCTCTTTTGCTCACCAAATAATGAGCAAAAGTAAACAAGTAAACTATTAAATCTTACCGCCTCGACGGAAGATTAGCACCAACCACGGTGCTCAATTTGACGAGGTACTACTCACGGTTTTTCGCTCGCATCTAATGTTAACTTGGTGACCCATTATGCAAAAGGTACGCTCTCGTTTTAGAAAAAACAATTCGAGCTGCTTATAAAACTACTATTTCAATAATTCCCTTACGGTACTTATTCTCTGATGCTCATGTATTATATTTAGCCTTTGAGGTAGGTTCCCCTAGTTCAAACAGTTTTTAGACCATTCTAATTGTTTAATCGGCTGTTTTATTTTCGTTCACACTACTCATAAAATCTCTTTTGATTTCTTTTCCTGAAGCTACTAGGATATTTCAGTTCGCTTCGTTTATCAAGTGATTTATCTTAGAGTTTATATGTATTTACATAAAATCATAAGCTACTCTTTAACACATGGCTTTATATTTCCGTAATAATCTCTTTTCATACTAATTATAGTAATTATATCTTTTTCATCTCTTCTATCATTATATTTAAGATTATTCGGATTATTATGAATCGAACATAACTATTCGCTCTCCCAAAGAACGCGCCTAACCGCCTGGCTCTAATCCGTGTATAAATTAATTATATAACAAGGAAAAACCTTGATTCACCTTTGGCCTTTTGGCCTAAGGCCCCCTTTGGACCCTTGGCCTAAGGGCCGGAAGGCTAAATTTACTCTATAATTTCAGTACAACTAACATCTTGATGAAGGCACACACCAACTTTGGAGGCGAAGCCTTCTTGACACAGCCGCCATAAAGTAAGGTAAAAAAAATTTTTTTAACCTTCAGCTAAATAAATTATGAAGCCATAAGCAGCAAATGTAGATATTATAAGTGAAGTGTTACAGGGCGTAAACCCCCCCCCCCCTCATAGATTTTTATGCTACATTTCGCGCTTTGCGCTTTGCAGGGCTAACATAAAAAAAATTATATTTTAGAGCTTGCGCCTCGTATTTTATTATACCAACTGTATACAACAAACTCTTATACTTAAAACAGAGAATATCCGATTCGAACGGATGTGATTAATAATAACCAAATAAGACTCAAGCTTACCACCTTAGACCACTCGGTCAATTCTCTTTAATTATCTAGTGTACCTAGTAATACAACTAAAATATATATTAAGTAACACTACGGACAATTCAGGCCTAACTCTAAATGCCACCTGTAGGAATATTTTTATAAAAAAGCTCGTACTGATAGCTTAATCCTGGACCGGTTTGTAAAATTAGGCTATGTACAAAATAAGGCGGCTGCGTACGAAATATGCCTGCATGCTGGCACGCAATAAAAAAAAAAAAAGAGGAATAATATGCCAGCCAAGTGGACGGGTAGTCATAATTCCTCAGCGACTCGAACGCTGATATTATTCTTATCAAAAATACACTTTAACCAGTTAAGTTAAGGAATCCTTTAATTACTTTTATAGTAGCAATTATTAAGAAATAGGTGACTCGAACACCCAACCTTCCGTGTGTAAAACGGTTGCTCTACCAATTGAGCTAATTTCTTTTTTATTTATTACTAATTTAGTAACGAAAAAAGAAGAGTTGAACAAGCTTTCTAACAAAAAAAAAATCTAAGTATTTACATATAAATTTTACACAATACGGCTAGGATTTACCTAGTACATATATACTATTAATCACAGCCATAAAGAGCTTGCACCTAACTATTTACATAAAAAAAAAAATAAAATTGTGAAAAGAATATATATTGAGAAAACACAAACAATAATCAGACAGCAGCCTAATTAAACTTAGTTTTATATTTAAATTATTTAACCCTAAAACTAACTTAGCCTTAAGTAAATCCAACTACTAATTGATAATATCTTATTACTGAATTAGTAACTAAAAATACATCAATTAAAATTAGATTATTAAAAGCTAATTTGAATTTATCAGAGCGCTAGCTTCATTTATTGGGAGCTAGCACAACTATAAACGGATAATATAGACTTTTATTAAATTACAACAAAAAAAAATTTTTTTTTTAGAGCTTGCGCCTCGTAACCTCATATAATAATAAAAAAAGGGATAGCGACGACTTCACTTTCAGATTTTGCTAAAATAGAATTATACTTTTTTTTTAGTTTTATTACGAGGTGCAAGCTCATAAGAGAATATACCCTTTAAAAATAAGAGGGTGCCCTATTAAAAGAGCACCCTTAAATGTTTATTTATTATTAGAATTATCCGTTTTTAAAGTTATAACAATACAACCAACCATAGCTAAAAGAAGTATGAAACTAGCTATTAAAAGTCACATATTATAATTAGTATAAAGGACATTACCTATACTAGTTATATGACCTGTTTCGGCTAAATTACCATCTCACATATCACTAGTAACAAAAGATAAATTACTATTATAAATGGTTCCATCTAAATTATTAAAATAATTAGAATTATATTTATTTAAAAATATATCATATAATAGATTATTCATATAATAATTATTACTTAATATAGCAACATCATACGGTAATAAATTAAATAAAGGATAATTTAACCCTATTGTTAAAGTAATAGCTAAAGGTATAGTATTTCGAGTATTACTTTGTAATTCACTTATTCTAATATTAATCAACATCAAAATAAATAAAAACAAAATAGATATTGCACCTACGTACACTACTAAATAAACTAAACCCATAAAACCTAAACCAATTAAAATTAAATAAACAGAAATATTACCAAATAACCCAATTAAGAATAATACAGATACAACAGGGTTTTTGCTTACAATAACCAAAACACCACATAATATTGAAAATAAAGATATTATATTTAATATGTTAGCTATATAACCATTAGTAAACGTTTCATTAACTAAAAACAAATTGTTCATTAAAAAAATTTTTTTTTATATACCTCTTGGAGGAAATTGGTACCAATTGTACTTACATTTATTACACCTATGCTACAAAAACCCTTACTACAAACCTAACTAAAAAAAATAGGAAGAATTTACCTATAATACACGAACACCTTTCTTATCTTATTTAAACTACCTTCATTTCCTGCTTGTATAATTTTAAGAATATATAAGCAGGTTGTAATTAAAATTTGAGCTAACAATTCATTAGATAAAGGATACGGCTAGTCGGAATCGAACCGACACACTCTGTTTGGAAGACAGACATCCTACCATTAAATGATAGCCGTTTTATGATTATTTAACATGCTACTACAATATTGGTAGTATAGTTGCAAGAAACAATATCATTTTACTTAATCCCTAAACTTAATAACTCCTTATAATTATTATTAAAATTATTAAAGTCATAATTTGGGCTCCTCCATGCTACGCAGGAAGGAAAGCTCTGAATAAATAATCTATAGCCTATATATTAGGGCTCCTCCATGCTACGCAGGAAGGAAAGCTCTGAATAGAATAGAATTTAATAAAGTATTAGCTACCTGGAATAAAATCCCTCAATATACTAAGGCAATTTTATAATTAGTAAGGTTCCGCCGGAAAAGAGGTGAATCGAACACCCAAGTGTTAATACACAATATTTAGCAAATATCTCGCCCTACCTTTAGCAACTTTTCCTACCCTTATTATGCAATTATTTGACATTTCTAGCCCTGCGGATGAAACCGCAGGGCGGACTCCTTGAGGAACTTATTAAGTAAGCTTTGCTGATCGAAGCCCCTCCCTAATTTTTAAATCAGCTGCTATGCCCCATTAATCTAAAAAGAAGCAAATATACGAATTAGATCGGGTTCGAACCGACATCTACTTCCGTGACAAGGAAGTCCTTGACCAATTAAGTTACTAATTCAGGATCCAAATAATTTTTTTTAGTTTAAAAGATCATTTAGATATACTATATTACAACTTATTACGTAATGTACCCTTGTGTTCTACAAATTACACTAACAAGTTTATTGCTTTTAATACAATATACCCTTAAAAAGTAACAAGTCAACTCTAATTTACCGCGACACTTAAATTAAGGCTGCCCACCTTTAAAGAATTATATAATTTTATAATTATAAGCTAACTTTCTTAATTGTTTTTACTAACATTAAAGATAATTACATATCTAGCAACCCCCCCCCCCCCTAAAACATATAACTTCCGTCTAAAAAGAGGATACGAGACCTCCCTTATAAAATAACGACCCTGTATATAGGCTTTGCCGGATTCGAACCGGCATCTTAATGATTAAAAGTCACATGTATTAACCATTATACTAAAAGCCCCCTGGAGGATAAATATTACCCGCCGGTCTCTTGCCGGTAAGGTAATTCATCTCCGCCCCCCCTTAGTCCCCATAAAGAGCTTTCCTTCCTGCGTAGCATGGAGGAGCCTAAATATTTACAGCTAATGATAAATAACTGTAGTGTAGGGTAGCTTCACTACGCGAACAAAGTATGAAAAAGTCAAGAGCACTCAGATTCGAACTGAGAACCGGAAGGTTGAAGCTTCTTATTTTACCATTAAACTATACTCTTTAAGGTGGGTGCGTATTATAAAAAAAAATATGCACCCATTATAAAAATATTATTTACTTAAACATACGCATTTATAGAAAATACCCTAAGTAAATCCAATACTAAAACAACTATAAAATTTTTTAGCCTCCGTGCTCCTCCATGCTACACAGGGCTTTCCTCATCCCGACGGTGCTTTACCCACCGTCGGGTTGAGGAAAGCGTAGAGGCACGCACCCACGCACCCATGCATGCACCCACCAACTTTGTTGACGGAGCCAGCCAGGAGCAGCAGCCCTAAAAAAATAATTTTAAATTATACACTTACGACTAAATAAATTAAGAAGTCAACTTAAATGTTTAATAATAGAGGGGGATTTATACCCTACATACACAACTTAAGTAAAATATTATTTAATTAGGGCTCCTCCATGCTACGCAGGAAGGAAAGCTCTGAATAAGTAGTAAGATTATAAGATTATTATTTAGCTAGACTAACATACCCCCTCAAGATTAGGGATAAACTAGATAGGTAAACAAAAATAGAATCTGATATTATGAACCTCAATAATAAATTGAAACATACAAAAAAAGTCATACAACATCCACAAAATGTCAATAAAGAATTCCACCCTCAAAACCTAAATGATGGTTATCAGTTAAATGATAAGCAAATATTCTTCATAAAGCTACTGATAAGAAAAGAGTACCGATTATAACCGCGTCTATCTTTACTTCAGCATATCGTATAATTAGAGATGTTAATTTACGTTATTATTACATAAATATAAACAAGCAAGGCGTCTTCGCCTTCATTCCTGATACATATAAATACGACTTAGCTAGGACGTAAAGTTATTTCCTTATTTATAAGGAAGACTGAGTACACCTTAATTACAAAAGAGAAGACAAGTTAAATAAATCTTGCTAACTTTTGTAACAACTACCGTCTACTCGATGCGCTTTTCCATATTTATTTTAAATAAATATAGGTTAGTTCCGCGATTACCCATTTAAGTTTCCTTAATACAATAACTTTTTACCTCACCCATTATGATTAGTAATGGTACTTATTATTAGACTTTTCACTATATATAAGGTGGTATTATTGTCTTTAGAGCTTCCCCGGAGTTTGGTAGTTTAGTATGATCCCTAGATTAAACTTTTACTTATTCACTGTAAGTGATAAATTTAAGTATAAGTACCAAAAGGGATATACTTGTTTATTTTCCTTATATACTTAAAGGCTACTAATTTAGTAACTTAAGGTATGGAAAATATATTTTTATGAACTTATCACCGATTCTATCAATCAGTGAAACATAACCAAAAATAAATAATATCACTCTATTAAGGCTGCGCAAGCATCAAGCTCTGAATTTTATCTGCCTTTATTCATACCAGATTTGATATGACAAACCAGCTCATATCCTTTTTTAGTTAAATGATCTTTATTTTTAATTATTTCTGCAATCTTGCATCAATTTTCAAAATCTTGTCTTTTTACACCTATTATACTATATTTACAGAAAAAGGGTATGATTTTTTCATAATTATCTATAAACCTACGACATTGATAATCTACCGTAGTACGTTTAGAAGAGGGTTGATATGTACCACATCCAAAGAAATCGACGAAACTTCTAATTAATGATTCATCCCTTCTATCTTGAGTTAAACTAAAAACTAGTTTTACGTAAACTCCAGAAGAAGTCTTGTTTTCAGTTA
Source organism: Cryphonectria nitschkei (assembly GCA_006503525.1). Taxonomy (NCBI): domain Eukaryota; kingdom Fungi; phylum Ascomycota; class Sordariomycetes; order Diaporthales; family Cryphonectriaceae; genus Cryphonectria; species Cryphonectria nitschkei. The sequence goes on from LAZJ01000048.1 coordinate 26,327, forward strand.
CAGCGAAACAACCATCCCCAGATGTAAATCCCGCCATTCAATATGGATGTGGAATTTCCGTATTTACAGGCAAAGGTCTTAATACAGGTATAATGTCAGGAAAAGCAACTTTTAATGTTTCAGTTAAACCAAGATTAATAGAAGCTTTAATAGATACAATCTTCTGTATACCTTCCATTGTTAAATGTTCTTTAGCTTTAATTAAGTCTACAACAGATTTAAAAAGGAGGAAATCACCCAACTTTTTAGTTATTAAAGGGTATTTAACAAAGTGAGGTATAATTACAGTAGTTATATCGTCCATAGAAGATACAAAGTATCCACAATTTTTACCTACAGATATTCTACCTACACCACCAAAATAAGATTGAATCTCTTGCAATAAAGATAAATCTCGCGAATGAAGACAGATTGAAAAGACACATTCAACATGTCAACCTATACGTGTTTTCGTTGTTTTTCTAACTCTAACAGAAAAACACCCTTCAGCGTCTACAAAACCTGTAATTAATCAAGGATTAATCTTAACAGATTCCTTTCCAATTTTTAAAGGTAACATATAAGAAGCAATAGTTGAAAATAACCTAGAAGATACATACTTTTTTGCACTTGTTCCCTTATCCCATCTAGAGACTGAATGCACAAAATTATTAACAATAATTCACATTATTGATTAGACTATGTCATCATATTAGTGCTTATTAAAAGAAAATATTTTAATAATTAATATGAAAAGTTGAATACAATTCTTTACTTTAATAAAAACTATTATGGCGCAGCCATAAGAGGCATGCTGCAAACCCAAAAACATAATAATTTATATTAAAGTACTTTATATTTATTAGCTAGTCGTTGAACCTTTATATATGTCCTAAACAATATATGCTTGGTAGCAAATTATCATTAAGCGAATAACTTCTTAGATAATGACTTTTTTGCAATTTACTTTTTTATAAAATAATATTATATAATTTTTTTTTATTAATTTAAAACAAAAGTATATCCTTTATGAGACTTACCTGAATTTAAACATTCTTTAATAGTTTTCCTTGAAATATTAAGACTTTTAGCACACTCAGTCATACTACTATAAATATTTCTAGTATTACTACTATCTATAACAAAAATATTAGTTGCTTCACTTACTAATTTATTACTATCTCTAATATATCGTACTCCAGATCCTTTTATCTCATAAGGGCTATCAGATAAATAAAGTGTAGATAATAAATTATCGATTTCTGAAAGAGAAATACGTTTTTTATCTTTAAGCAAATTTATATTAGTAGTTAATCTATATTTGTTCATATGTAATTTTATTGCATCAAAAATATGTTTACCTTCCAATGTAGTATGATAACCTTTATAATAAATATCTACCAATTTCAATCATAATGAAAAATCTTTAGCTTTTAAAGTTTTTAATAAAACTTCTTTATTATTATCAATCATAAGGGGAATCAAAATATCCCTAAGCTCATTAACTTTATTAATTTCTAACACAATAGTAGGATTACTATTAACTCTATACTCTCTTGGAGTTGTCAATAAAACATTACCAGTATTAAAGAATTCTCTTATTTTATTATATAATTCTAATTCCTTAATATGATTTTCTAATTTAAATCTAGGAACATATTTATTAGTTGAAAAGGTAGCCTCTGCATCTATAAATCCGACTAATCAATACTTAGTTATATTAATATTTTCTTTAATTGAACTTGGAATTCATTTACCTGACATCTTTTGCATTTCATTTTTATAACTTATTATAGCCAATTTACCTTCAACAGATAAATGATTTTTATTCTTAGTTAATAACACTGCATTTTTAAATAATTCGAAATGGTGATATTTTGAACTATTAAGATTTACATAATCAAAAATAGGTATTATAACCTCTAGTAAAGAGTTTATATCATTTACAAAATAATTCGCTCTATCTTTAGATTTAGAAATATGCCCACATTTGAGAGTATCCTTAATATATTCTAATACCTCTATTTCATCCTTATGAAGACCAATCTGAAATGTAAATTGAACATATTTATAACTGGTATCCTTTAATTCTGTTAATTTAATATGAAAATCACCCTCCCCGTCTGTAAATCCTACAAATCATTCTAAAAATTTTCGGCGCAGCCCTAAAAAATAAGAATTAAGGCTTCGCCCAGAAGGCGAAGCCGCGAAGGCCTCCAAACGAAACCGATAAATATTTAATTTCTTATTTATATCCGTGTTACTAACTAAATTGCTATAATTTTTATTATTTATTTTTTTTATTTTATATAAAATATTATTAGGGCTGCTAGTCAACCCATGAAAGCCAGTACCGAAGAAAAAACATGTACCGAAAGCACCATCACTTATTGTAAAAGATGATACACTGTATTCTAAACCTTGGAAACCTGTGAATATTACAGCTAATAATACTGTAGCTACTGAACCATATAATGCACCAGTTCTATCTCCTTGTATTAAAGAGTGGTGAGCTCATGTCACAGTTGCTCCACTTGACAGTAAAATTACTGTATTTAACAAAGGTAGTTCAAAAGGGTTTACTGGTTCTATTCCAATAGGTGGTCATTGAGCTCCTAATTCTACAGTAGGTGTTAACGCACTATGAAAGAATGCTCAAAAGATAGCCACAAAAAATAAAGCTTCTGATACTATAAATAGTATCACACCTAAATTCAGTCCTTTTTGGACAGCTCGTTTTCATAACCTTTACCCTACTTCTTATTATAAGCGCCGCTTCGGGAAAGCTGGTTATATACAATTAAGGTAGATTTACTTAGGAACCATATGATCGTTAAAACGTATAAAGAGCTTGCGCCCCAATTAAGGTTATGGCTACCCATTCATAGGGTAGTTACCTCCGTTCGATACTACCACCCCTCTCAGGGCTGCTAGAGTACACCTTAACCTACTCGTTCCGTAGTAGGGATCAAGCCATTTCTGCTTGATTCACTCGCCGCGAGCGAGTGATCTGTCATCTACTCGTTGCTCTTTTCCCACGTACTATGGGGTTAGATCCGCGATAATCCTTTTCCTTTCGTCACTTTGGCATTGTTACCATATATACCTCCCCCTCTAGCACTATTAAGCGAGGCCCTCTAGCACTTTTAAGCGAGAGGTGGGTATGCAAGATGGTAGCCTTAGCATCGGATGTCCCCGGAATTTGACAGACATTATACGCCAAACCTTGGCTGCTTACACCAAGTCGATAGCGTGTGATCACCTAAAAAAGTCATGAATTATTAGTCAATATATCACTATATTGTTTGGACTATATCTTAACAAATGGGTTATAAAAATGACGCATAAGTCTTTCACACATAGTCTCTGAGGATCCTACAAAGATAATTATACGTCCCTTAGTTTCCTGCTGATTTTCTTATAATTATAAGGATTCCCAGCATATTGCTCAATTTAAAGAGACCACTAATTACTACGTGTACTGAAGGATTATTTACTCTTCAACTTTAGCTATTAAAGATTTAATTTTTAATCTACCTTCCAATGTAAGATGCTGTTTGGCTATTATCATATCATAAACAATTATTCACTTCGTATAATTATTGAATTTTTCCCCTATTAGCGGGTATTTATCAAAATAGTTTACTAAAGATTCTAATTTACCTATTACGGATACAGTTAAAGATAATACTTCAGATTGTTTTTTATTTACATAAGTTTTTACAGGACAATCTAAAAATATTGCTAATTTTTCCATAAAAGGTAACATAGATAAAGATGTAGGTTTATCATACGCACGTTGATCTAATCTATATTTTAGAGTAACGTGCTCACTACGAGCTCTTTTCATATCACCTGATTTGGGTTTACCTTCAACATATTTAATACCAAAATGACCATCAGAATCGGTAAACCCTGTTAGTCAGCTATTATTTCGAAAATCAGAATTATCTAATAAACTTTCTGGTATATTTAAAGAACACTTAACATTCATAACTTTAATTAAATTATTAAAAGTTTCATTTTTAGGTGTTCTAAATTTACCATGCATTAAATTTATCAATAATTGAATACCTTTTAAATCACCTATGACATAACGAAGTGTATTGTCCGCAGTAATTTGAAAACGACCTAAATTACCTAATTCAGACTGGATAAAAGCATATAAACCTAAATTATTTGTATGAGAGATAAAAACTATTCTGGGATTAAATACTCTAGTGGATTTAGAGTTCTTAAATAAAGCAGGAATAGAAATATGACCATCCCCTTCTAGTAAACCAACTAAATAATAACCAAAGTTCTCTGAATTGTTTTCATAGATTTTATATGAATTATAATTTAATTTTAAGTTATTTAATGATTTACTAACATCCTCATGTATAACAGCTCTAGCTGCAGCTAAAGAGTAAAAATATTCTTTCTTGGTATATTGGCCAATATTTGTGGTAGCCTCTGATATAATATCTCTAAATCAAAATGACATAGCTGAAACAACTAATAGTAGAGGTTGGATCGCAGACCAGGACCATCTCGGAGCGACTATGAGATGGCTACTAGAACGCTTCCACCGAACCGTACGTGCAGCTTTCACTGCATACGGCTCTCCAGGCCAGAGTCATCCCTGTTTTACGTGTGTCTCCACCTCGTTGTAAGTTATTCATACCTACCCAGGGTCAAGCAAGTTACATGCACTGACAGGTTTCAAGATTTTCCTTCGTTAGTGCTCTCTCTGTGGATTTCCCTTCCCAATATAGTGTCACGACCTGCTGATCTGTAAACTCACAGGTGTTAGGTTTCATTCATATCGTACTCGATTAGCTACATTGGGCTCTAAAACCGGCCATCCTCACAAACTTTCCTCTATGTTTTATTCTTATTACTACTATACGTTCCAGGAAGATTCCTTCTGCGGCTTCTCTGGTCCTCTTGAATTTTCCATGCCTAGCGACATGTTTTAGCTTTCCTCTTCCGATTGGTTACGGATTCATGCCCTGCCTCCCTTCGAACTTTGGATCCGACCTTTGCCCGGTCTCGTACCAAGGTTCTACTACGGACGCTCCGTCCCCTTAGGAATTACTCCCCTTAGGAGATCCCGCATTTCTCTGCACTCCCCTCACTTCGTTTCCTTTAGATCCTGACCTTTTTCTGGCATGTTGCTAGTACTCGCCGACCCAATGGGTGTCTCCCTAACATAGCTGGAGGAGATTCGAGGTCAGCCCTACTCTTGTGAACCGGGAGTAGAGGATTCTTTTAAATCCAAGTTGAGTCTGAAAACGGATCATGGGAACTGTTATCTTGCACTGATTCATAGGGTTACGGCCTCCCCCGTTCAATGTTTTACTAACATGCTACGTTTTCTCCCCCATTTCGGGTTTTGATGAGTTAGTTGATTTAGTGTGATCCCATTACACACGCCTCGCGGCATGGAGAGTGTGAGCCAAACGGCGCACCTATGTAAAAGAAATAGTAACTATTGCTAAAATTATGCATTGATAATGCAGCACTAGTTGTTAAATTTAATAAACAAATACTTGTAAATAAAGGTCAAGGAGATGGGCTTACTAAATGAAATGGATGATCTTGAAAATTACTTCTTATTAAGTTTGTCATCTTCTTAATAGTAAATACAGTTAGTTTGATTTATAGTTATCTTGGTTTATTTATCACCAAGCCAAAGAAAAAAAAAAGGAAATAAAAATGATAATCGTTTGTTTACTTTTTTACAACTAAACTATCATTAGCCCCTAAGATGAATCGAACATCTATCTCAGCATTAACAGTACCGAGCTCTACCGTTGAGCTATAGAGGCTGCTAAATAGAAAAACTATGAATAGAAAGGGTTAAATAACACCTCCCTTTTATTTCCACACAACTAGATTCGGGGGGGGTGGAGGGGTACCTAAGACTCCCTCCCCCTAACAAACATGTATGCTGCGGTTTACTTTCGTCACTAACACATACCTGGACTTTTCACTCTCCACCTTCACTCAACCACCAAGTGACCCCCCCCCCTCCATAAAATAAAGCAAACCAAGAATGATAAAGGTCGGAAATAATAATTATTATTTTTGGCTCCTCCATGCTACGCAGGGCTTTGCCTCATCCCGACGGTGGGCAAAGCCCCGTCGGGATGAGGAAAGCTCTAAAAAGAATTTTCCTATCCTGTCATTACGTAAGTACATATAAAATGTCCCATATCCTACAGTTTATCATAACCCTCTTCTCTAAATACTACACGTCAAGTTATGGATCATATGTACGTAATCTACCCCACCTAAATTAATAAAGAGCTTGCGCCTAAATAAATAAGGAAACTTGAGATAAAAATCCTTTTAAAAGGGCTACGCCACCACTACCATACCCTACACCCCCCGGTGCTATCACTTTTTTTTAGGCGCAAACTAAAAAAAAAAGCAATCAACTAAAACAACGCAAGATAGGAAACAAGAGATTCGAACTCTTAAAAGCATAAGCTACTGAGTTTACAGCTCAGCCCTTCTTACCAATAAAGGGAGTTTCCTCAATAAAAACTTCTTACCACCTTAAGTCTAGTTTAATTTTTTTGAGCGATGCTTCGCTGCGAAATTGAATTAAAAAACTTTATTTATCGCCCCTTAAATTAATTTCAGTCTTTTGAGTACTGCGTACGAAGTATGCCAGCCTTAATAATTTATTTAGTCGTAAAATAATAGCTTGCCTCATCCCGACGGGGCTTTGCCCACCGTCGGGATGAGGCAAAGCCCTGCGTAGCATGGAGGAGCCATCCTAAATATGCTCCTTTAAGTATTTAGAGGTGTGACGGCGAACAAACTCTAAAGTGAGCGCGAACTCATAATCTTAAATAATAAAGTAATACGAAGGCTTCGCCTCCAAAGAACCAAGCTTACTTATAAGATTATACCCCAGAATCTGGGGATAAAATAAACTTGTTTATTTTTTTTTTTTCAACGCTAGTCCAAACTAAAAAAAAACTAGATCCTAATCCTATAATTTTTGGAGTTTTATGGAATCACGTCGGCTACGCCGTAGGGCGGGCTTTGCCCCGTATATATACCTAAATAAATTAGCAAGAAAAAAATAAGTAAAAAACCGAATATAAAAAAGAAATTTTCTACTTTTATTATTTGAATAAAAAGGGGGGGGGGAGGGGGGAACCAGAACAACCGCGTAAGCTCGCGATAATAATTCCCCCCTATTCTTGAGTAAAATTTATAAATAATGCGCCCAGTAAGGTGAGTTAAAACCTTACCACACGACTTCCTATGTTGCTACGTCACTACCAATCTTAGATAACGTGTATATATTTCTCTCCCGAGTCGGCATATATACAACATATTTATTGTTAATGGTTAATCAATCCCGTGCAACTTCCACTACACGAACCGTATTTCGACTTAACACTAATTAGAATCACGCATACGAAGAATCCTATTAAAAAAATGTAATCCTATCATTACTATGGATTTAAAATAAGAAAGCAAACTTATTGCGCATACTCCTTTCAGCATGTGACGAGTGGTTAGTACCAATCCAAGGTTTTATTCACCGTGACATGGTGATTCACGATTACTAGCAATTTCTTATTCATGCAGCCGAGTTTCAGGCTACAATCCATATATTTTTTATCCTCTTTTTTGAGATTAGCTCAATATCGCTATTTCGCATCTCTTTGTTAAGGAATATGTGGCACGTCTTTAGCCCACAATATTACATAGCGATCAAATTTATCATACAAACAAATAAAATAATTAAATATACCCAATCTTAGTAATTACTTATTCATACTAGCTTTAATATCTAAAATTTCCTGAAAACCTTCTGATGTTAAATGATTTTTACTTTTAATAATATCTGCTACTTCTTTGAAATTAATATAATCTAAACTTTTTTTTCCTTGTATTGAATATTTATCAAAAAAAGGTATTATTTTGTCTGTTATAACTGAAAATTTAACAACTTCAAACCTAGCAGAATTTAGATCAAAATAAATATTTTTTAAATTATCACTTAAATCAAAGTAAGCAACTAAATATTGAATTAAAGCCTTTTCTCTAATATTTAAACCTATTCCAAATCTTAATTGAACCCTTTTATTTAATAAACTAGTAGGAGAGTTACTTATTTTTACATTAAAGCTACTATCACCACTAGCAAATCCCGATATTCAATTAGGATCAGGAATACCCTTAAAAACATAACTAGGTCTATCTATTTGTAACTCTTCTCAATTAGGAAAAGCTTCTTTTAAAGAACCATTAAGACCTAAATTAAGTGAAGCTTTAATACCTACTAATTTCAATAAACCTTTTTGAGATAAATGTTCTTTAAGTAGAATTACATCCAAAGCTTTCTTAAATAAAGTATAATCAGCCTATTTAGCAGTTACCAGTGGATAATTTTCAAAGTGATTTATAATCACTTCTAATTCTTTAGGAGAATCTATACGAAACTGTATAGAATCTTTACCGTGAATATGAATTTTACCTACCCCTAAATAAGATTGAATTCTTTTTAATAGCTCTAGATCTTTTTTATGAAGACCAATAGCAAATACAGGTTTAATTCTTCAACCAGTACTATATTTACTATTAGCCTGAATTAATATAGAAAAAGAACATTCAGCATCAGAAAATCCTGTTAAAAATCAAGGATTAAAACTAGAAGAAGTATTTGTTGGCTTGTGGGTTGTGATTGAAGTATACCTTCTTAAATTATTTATTTGGTTAGAAAGGATTTTGACTTGATAATTTCTTTCGAAACCCATTAGAATACACCTTAAACGCAATAAATTATTACTGCATCAACTACCGTCTACTCGTTGCTCTTTTACAACTATAAAATTTTGGCTTGTGGGTATAAAATTTATAATTGATTTAGATCCGCGATAATCCATTGCTCTTTCGATTATCTTTTGGATTATTACCGTACATGGATAATGACTCCACCCACCAATATATTTTCACATAAGGCTTGGTACCAAAAGTTTTAGGATGTCCCCGGAGTTTGATAGTCTCACCCACATAGATGATTTCCTAAATCATCCAGCAGGCCATGATGACTTGTCTTAGTCCCTGTTATCAAATCCAATATAGCAGATGATGTAGCTCTATCAAAATAAAACATTCACAAATAAAGCTCAGGTTTACGTTAATTCCATGGCTTTTGCCACAGTTTCACAACATTAACTGGAAACAGCCGTGCAACACTTGTATGAATAAACTACCTAAAACTACTAAGGATCCAATATTCACTTTTTAATTACTATCAATAAACCACCTTAATTATACTTAATATTCATAAAAAAGGATATTTAGATAGAGTTTTAATTACTTTATTCTATTCAAATTGTGGTAAGATTTTTCGTGGGTCATCGAATTAAACAACATACTTCACTGCTGGTGTCAGAAACGGTCTAGTGATTTCAGTTCCTGCGTTGCCGCATTACTCTTGAGGTGGAATGCTTACACTTTCATTTATAGACTAAGAATTAACCTAATCTATGGCACTCATCATTTTCTGCAAAGACTACTAGGGTCCCTAATCCTTTTCGTGACGCAATGCCTTCGTTCCTCAACGTCAGTTTTTACATAAGAGGTTGCCTTCGCCTTTATCCGTCCTCCAGGTATCAAAGAATTTAAACTCTCCACTCAAAAGTACGACCTCTTCACATCAAACTCTAGCTAACTAGTTACCTTTTAAAGGTGGCATTAGCCGTCTAGGAACCCTTTAAACCTATTTAAGATGAATAACACTAGTCCCATACGTATTACCGCGACTGCTGGCACGTAATTGGTCAGGACATAATATATATATTGTCATTATCAATCATATATTTAGAACTTTACTCCTAAAAAAGATCTCCTGCACCATTACCCTACTAGTTACATAAAAGGAATAATTATGCAACCTTTGGGTAAGAGTCGGTCCGTTCATCCAAGTTGCCAGTTCAGCCGTTAGGCCATTGACCAAAATTCCTCACTGCTGTACAATTATGCCTTGGGATTTTTTCATTCCCAATGTGGTCGATCAACCATTTCAGCTTCGACTCCGAGAATTATTGGCTAGTTAAGCCATTACCTTAACTACTACCTATCCCGACAGATACCTTTTCCTCTTAAAGCGGTTTTACACCCTTTATACCAATATAGCTATTAAATAACTATTTATTTAATAACTATTTTATTTATGAGGTATTTCTTTTCCCTCTCTTCAAGGTCGGCCGAATATCTTACACTCACCTGTACACCACTTTTAATAAACCTTCAATATATTGTACCCCTTACGGGTCCTTCCTTACGGAAGGGCCTCAAGGAATAATATATTACACCACTACCAAAAATAATGGGGCTCAGATACTAATATCTGAAAAGCTATAAATTAAACGTACGATTAGCATGTGTCAAGCATTTGGACAGCGTTCAATCAGAGCCATCACCAAACTCACCTATCTGCCTAACTAGCATTTTTAGAGCTTACGCCCAAAAAAAATAGTTAAAATTTTTAGTTAGTTTTCATTTAATAAATATAAAAATGCTATTAAATAAAAATCTAGCTTAATAATTTTATATAAATTTGCTTGACTTTTTATTTAATAATATAAATTTGTTCAATTTATTTAATTTTAATAATTAATACTTGTTTATTTAATCTATTAATTTTATCTTTAATTAGTTTAATAATTCTATGTTTTTAGTGATTAGATAAAATACAAAATTGTTATCAATCACTCTTCTTAAAAAATTATACTTTTCGAGTTAGGAGTAATTCACAATTTTGATTATCTATCACTCTTCTTAGAAATTTATAATAGAAGTGAATTAACAATTCACTAAAAAAAAATCACCATCATTAATTTATGGGGCTGCGCCTTAAAAGAGCTCATGTCGTTAAATAAATTAGGCATAGGAGGTATATAACATGAAATAATCACCAACCAAAATAAATTAAGACGGCTCATTTTCCGGCGGCGGCTGAAACCGCTGCGCGAAGCGCGAAGCAGACATGCCAGCTTAAAACTATTTCACTCTTGCAAAAAAAAAAAAGAAGGTGGTGGTTTATAAAAATTAAGTAGTAAACCTTAATATTAGTATAGTTGACTCATAAAATATATATTTAGGTATAATTTAAGCTATATCTTGTGATAATTTCTTACTAAAAAAAGACTTTAGATGAGCTTGATTTTCCAAAATAAGTTATTTCATTTTATTTACCACTCTCCACAATAACGTCTATAAAAAGCAAGCGCAGTATATATAAACTGGATTACAAAACTAAAAAGTGGAAAGGAAGCCCTAGGCCAATATCTAGGTGGTATAACAATAATTATTAACTTATTTATATTCTCTATTAAAAACCTTAACTTACATTTAAATATTATACAAATTTTATTATATTATAGACTTTCCTTGAAAATTTTATTTTCATCCTATTACTTATCACTAAATAATTTATTATAACTTACGACAACGGGCTAAAAAAAGAAATACAATCTTTTAAAAGATAAGCATAAGCATACAAAGTAGCAACTATAAATATAAAAAAAAAGGGCTACTACTGCACCAACCTTAAAATCCTATAGGGGATATATTACTCAACCACAAAACCAAACAACCATATCTAGTATAATGGCCAACCTAACAGTAAAACTAATATAACTATCACGACCTAAAAAAATAGGAACACCACTGATTAAGATTTTAACCATAAAATTAAATATGGTCAATATCTTAAGCTAAGGGCTGGTTTCTTACGAACTTCCAACCCTCAATTACTAATTTTCGGTGGCGACTTCGTATTTTCTAGTAAACATCCCACCAAAATTTTGAGTAATAATTAATGAAGATCTAAACCATCTTTTATGTATCCTGAAGATAAAACTACAAAAACTTGCGCTTGGATGAAGGCAATACCTAATTCTAACCCAGAGAAAGCAATTATAAAAGCTAAAGGTATTAAACCTAAGAAGAAGAAGATTAAACCACTAGTCATTATATTATAAGTAAAACCAGCTAAAATATTTAAAAGCATGTGACCTGATAATCGTCCCACAAATTTATCCTTTATTTGTCACGTAAGATCTGAACGTACAACTTTAAATTAATCTAAATAAGTATTTACCCTTAAAAGGTTTACTTCTATTTTCTTTTAAGTATAAAGAAATACTAGGTTGACGATAACCTAATGCTCTAGCTACAGCACCTATAGAAGGGTATATTGTAACCACTTTAGTCTCAATATTAGTAACCTCCACCTTCTTAGATGTTTTTTGAACTTTAACTACATCACGATTTAGCCCCTCTAAATTTGAATTTTCTCCTTCAGAGTTGACTAACTTAAAAGTATATCTACCTAAAACAGGATTTTCTTGATTTAAGAAAACGTAATGTTCGATATATCTTTTATCAATACCTAAAGCACGGGCAGCTACTTTAATCGCATGATAAGTAGTAGAAGTATTAGTTTCTATATCAGTTACCTCAACTTTAATACTTTTAGATTGAGCTGCTGACAATTTAGCTAAAGTCTCAGGTGATCTTTTATAAGCAGCATTACGCATATTTTCTATTGTAGCTTCTGAATGTTTTCATTCTAATCCCCGAGAAGGACTTCCGGGTGTTTTTAATATATTATACTCTGGAGAGTACACTTCAAAAAAGTATTTTTCTCTAGACATAAGACTACCAATCTCGCAAATTTCTAAGATAGTAAGGCTAAAGTTATGATAACCGTATTTTAATAATGCAACATTAATAGGCATACTATTATCATTTAGTAATCTATTAATATTAAAATATTCTAACAATCTACGTCTTAAATCAACAGAACTGCCCACATATTTTTTATTGCTCAATTTATTAGTTCACATATATATTCCCGACTTACCCTTAACAAAATTAAGAATATCTATTTTGTCTTTGTCTGCATCAGAGAAAATAACTAAACCCAAAGAGTCTGTAGAAGAACAACTATCACTACAAGCCAAGCTTGTAGTTGAGAATGCCCTAATACCTTTTTTAGCGGTATATCCACCAAAATCAGAGTATATATCTTTATAATTATAAAATAATCTACAAGATTTAACATTGTTTAAATTAAAGCTACAAGGTACGACAGATCTAGTAATAAATTTTCTTACTATATATAATATAAATCGTTCACAACTTTATCCTTTCTTTAAAGGCATTTATAAAATAAACTTTCTTATTTACTATAGATGTTTAGAGTATAAATTTAAACCTTTCTTTAAAGGTATGCGATAGCATGCCTGCGCTAAATATTCACTTTTCTATTTAGGAAGAGCTTGGCATACTTTGTGAGCAGTCCTAAATAGAATATATAATAATATTAATCACCTTTTAGACAGTGACGAATTATTAGTAAGTCGCTGAAAATTAAGGAGAAATACTATGAGCTTGTGCGGTAAGGATAGGCTATTGTGATATATTTAATCTTGGATTACTTCGTTTTTTCCAAGAACCGACTTTTTCGGGCAACTAGAGTACACCTTATAATTATTAATACTAATTACTTTGGTATTCCTAAATAGAAAACTTGGCTTGGAAGACACAAATAGAATTTAGTTTCTCCAAAGTAGCTATAAATAATTAAAGAACCGTCTACTCGTTGCTCTTTTACAGTAATCGCCCAGTTTCTACATACGAAAACTGTCTGTATTACTGATTTAGATCCACGATAACCCATTTCTATTACTAGAATCTCTAATGATATTACTATACCCTCAATAATTAATGAGGCCAGATAAGAAGTTTCCCTCCTATATTTAGTTATTAGAGCTTTAAGGATTCCCTGGAATTTGGCTCTTAAACACAAGAAGAATGAGACACCTACTCTCACCTTTATATGTTAGCAGCTAATCTTAATCCTAATGAAATATTTCTTGCTAAGTAAGAACGACTGCATTAGTTTTATTTTTAGAATTTAATACTTAGTTAAATTCATAAGCGTGTTTAAACTAATTTTAAATTATATTTATTTTTATAAGGGTTAGTACGTTTTTTTGCAAAATATCCTGATAAACTAGACTGAGGTACACCTAATGCTTCGGCAGCTAAAGTAAACGAAGGATATATATTTACTTCATTTGTTTCAATATCAGTAACCTCTAATTTTTTTGTCTTCCTATTGGCTTTAAATTCAGAGTCCGTTATTTTGGATATTGTATAACCTTTTAAGGTTTCATTCCCAGTATTAACCGTTTTACTAAAAAAGTATCACAACCGCCCCCGAGATACATCCAAGTATTTGGCTGCATCCGTTATAGATCTAAATTCCTTAGAAATACCTGTTGTCTTATTAGTTAATAAGACAGCCTGTTGCTGAATAGATTTAGAAGATAACGATAATTCTGCATTTTCATTATCTTTTGAAGGAGCTTTAGTAATTATATAACCCTTGTAACTAAGATTACTTAATAAATATTTTTTTACGGAAACCCGAGATATACCTAAATATACACCTGCATCACTCATTGAAGAAAATTCCTTAATATCTCCAGTTTCCGAATTAGTTAGCAGTACAGACTGTCTCAACTTATTACTTAAGCTCATCTTTTCTAAATGCTCCTTATCTAATTTTTTACCCAGTAATGCATCTCTTTTAAGATCACGGCTAGATTCTGATACCTTTCTATTTTTAGAAGCTATACTTATTAGTTTTTTAGCTGCTTCACTATGTCTATATCCTAAAGGTGATCCCGCAACTTTTAGAATATTATAATCAGGACTAAACTTATCGAAGTAATATTGTTCTCTTTGAAGTAATATTTCAGGAGAGCAATATTCCAAAATTTCTAATCTAAACCCAGCATAGCCATGTTTTAATAACGCCTTATAAATAATCAAATTCCGTTTAGGATATGATATATGATTATAATTAAAATATTGTTTAAACCTCACATTCAACTTAATCGATGAACCTATATAACTTTTTCCTGATTCTATGTGCACCCAACGATAAATACCTGTTCGTCCCTTGTTTTCATCTACAATTAATTCTTTTTCTTTATCAGGATTAATATAAACTCTAACAGGTACAGATTCAGACATAGTAGATACAGTTCTTTTAGCGTTTAAGGGGTAAGTTATAATTAAAGCAGAAGCTGGCCGACCTAATATTAAAGATTTAGACCGACTTTTACTCTTTATTACCACAGAATCATAGTTATTATATCTAAAATCGAAAAAAGTAATAAAAATGTTAAGTAAACAAACCCGTTTATCTAGGTAAAAACTAATACAGAAACTTTCATTTTGAGTTACTTGATTCTACTCAAAAACCATTTTAATGGTGACTAGAGTACACCTTACAGAATTTAAATTTATAAATTCCGAAAAACCATCTACTCGTTGCTCTTTTACAAACTGGCGCAGCTGGCGCAGCCCTGATTTAGTTTGATTTAGATCCGCGATTACCCATTTATCTTACGATCATCTCAAGGGTTATTACTATACATGAATAATTACTTCATCCACTCACAACTTTTTAATTGTGGTTTAGTACCTAGAGCTTTAGGATTTCCCCGGAGTTTGACTCTTATTCACAATTTGAAGTTACTTAACCTTCATTCATGAATTCAATTAATACAAGTAAGGGTAATAAAGCTAATGGACAACCTGCAGGAACTAATAAAGAAAAAAACTCCAATCCATGTTTTTGAAAACCTAATATAGTAGCACCCAAAACAATTGTAAAACTAAGAGAAAAAGTTAATACAAAGTGACTTGTAGATGCAAAACTGTAAGGAACCATTCCAACTAAATTATTTATTAATATAACTATAAATAATGTGTAAATAAAAGGGAAATATATTTGACCACTTTTTCCGTTTATTTGATTTGTTACTATGCTATGTATAGTTGCGTATAAAGATTCTTGACTTATTGATCAATTATTACTTACTAATTTGTTGTAATTTGTACTTAACGAATTCATAATTAATATAAATAAACCTGCAATAATTAAATATAACCCTATATTAGTCATAGAAATATGTAAATTTCCAAATAAAGGTGCATCAATACTTAATAAATCTCTTATTTCAAATTGATCTAATGGACTAGGTATTTCTCTGTATAAATTATAATTAAAGCTTAGATTATTCATATTGTACTTTAATTACAACTTTTTTCAATAAACCTTTAGAAATATCAACATATTAAGAATATTATTAACCCTTATTTTTAATTAGGTACCCCCTCCCCCCCCCAAAAATAGTATGCTTAAAAAAACATTCATTATTTAACCAAATAATTTTGGAAAAACACAACAAAGGAAGACATATAAAAAAAAAACAAGGTTTTTACTTATATAAACTTTCTACAACAAAACAAGGAAAAAAACAAAAAAAAATTTTTTTTTATGGCACAGGGTGTAGCCTTCAACCTAGTTTATTTAAACTAGGTTGAAATTTTAGACAAAATAATCACGCCATATTTAAACAAAATATATAATATCCTTAAATAAATATCAGCTCGTTATGCGAAATCATGGCTAATTTATCCTAGACTAAGTAGCCACAAGTAACTTTTTTACAAAAAGATACCTACTTACTTATCAATAAGTAAACACCTATACTTTACTATATAAATTAAAAATTATTTATTTTCTGCACTAGCATGAAGTTTTGAAATAAAAGTACGTGATAAGAATAAACGTACAAATCTAGGTAAAATATATTTTGATAACGTATACACTGTAATAGCTATAACGATAAAAGTAAATGTTACTTCATTTATAAAATAAAAAGGAACTAATTGTGGCATATTTTTGTAAATTTATAAGATTCAATACTTTCTTTATTTAGAGTATTCGCCTTAAGTATTTAAGGAAAAGATCCTAATTAAGGCGCAGCCCAAATCGTCTATACAGGCGCAAGCTCTGAATAAATTTCGGTGTCATCCTACCTACGAAGCCTTACCGAGCCACACGGAAACCTGTGGAGCCCCCCGTGGAACCCTACGGAGCCCTACGGAGTAATTGCATATTATTTCATACGGCGATTTTATAAAAAGGTCGTCGCAAAAAAAATGCAGCTACTTAAGGGACGACAAGTGAAAAATTCTTCTTTGCCCCTTTATTTAAATGGAGAACCTAAATTTAATAGGAGGATAGGGGGGGGGGAGAAAGGGTTCCCTCTCTCCTTACTTTTCTTAATGTATTTCTTATATTTAGACTCCTCCATGCTACGCAGGGCTTCGCCTTATCCCGACGGGGCTTTGCCCACCGTCGGGAATGAGGAAAGCTCTTAATCTGAAAAAAGTTCATGTTTATTTTCAGTATCTGCAATAGAAATGTGAAATTTCTCTATAACGAATAAAGTGTCTTTTTTTTTTTATCATACTGAATATCTTTTAAATTATTAATAAAATTACCTAATTTCAAAGTGGTAGTTGTACAAAAATAAAAAAGATCTTTATAAGACAATATCGCAACGTCGACGTTACTACTAAAATAAAACCATATATTATTTATATAACCTTAACTGACTATGACTTAAACTAAGTTGAGTATTAGTATGATCAATAAAATTATAAACTTTCATTGGTGATTTATTTGTATGCATATAAAAATAAAAAAAAATATTCTCCAGGGCTGCGCCGTAAATAGGATAAAACATCTATTAAAGAATTTCTAAAACTTATTGAATTCTATTGTAAAATATCTTTTTTAAACCTTTACCTATCATCTAAAAATATAGGTAATTTAAATACAGCTAACCCATTTTTATCAAAAACTATCTTATCTGAAGTAGAATTAATAATCAGTAAATCTTGTGGATAATGTGATCAATATTCTGATAGATTAGAATGATAAGATAAAACATTCTTAGATATGTTAAGAAAAATGGAATGTTTGTTTTTACGAAAATCCTTTTTTTTTTTTACACTAATACTAATACCAATACTAATAATTAAATGGAACAATCGATAAATATTGAATATATAATTTTTCATGGCTTTTATTTTACCCCTATATGTAGAATAGTAACGTCTAGATTTAGGGAGGGGTGATATTTAATTAATATCACCCCTCGATAAACTCACCTTATTTTCTCTCTTTCTTTTAGGGCTGCGCCGAAAAAGCAGAAAATAAAATAATTAACAATAAAATTAACAAGCTACCGCCACTGTTCTGTGAAGCAAACATAAATGACATAATTCAAATATATAAAATAAACCCTATAAGAATGTATAAGGCGTAACTAGTCACTACACCTGTACTTAATTTAGTTAAGCTTTTACTAAAGTTCATTAATCCTTTTTCAAGTCCAAATGGCCCAATTAATTCTACACTACCCTTGTCTAAAACTTTAGTAGTTTGACTACCTAAAGTTAAAACAAGATTAGTTATATAATTATTATAGAACATTTCAATTAAAAAACGCTGATTAAAGAAACCAAATAAATTGTAACCAAATCTAGATAATTTAAAATTAAAGACAGACCCTGGTATAAACTCCGAAAGAACAATAGCTAAAATACTAAATGAAACCGTAAATATAAAGGGCAATATTTTAAATACAGTTGGAACCCCAAACTCAGTGTCAATTAAAATCTCATGAATAGGATGAACATATAAGCTATTGTCTACAAAGAAGCTTGACCCTAAACCAATAAAAATATCTTTAGTTAAATAACCAAAGAAAATTGAAAATATCGCTAAAATAACTAAAGGTAAAGTCAAAAATATATCACCCTCGTGAGCATGTCTTATAGTCATTAATGAACCATTGGGATTAGCTAAAAAAGTCAAATAAATTACTTTAACGGAATAAAGAGTAGTGAATATTGCACCTATAGTAGAAATAGCATACACACTAACACCTGAAAAAGTAAATTGACCAAAAGCGGATTCTAATATTAAATCCTTAGAATAAAAACCAGTTAAGAAAGGGAAAGCAGCTAAGCTCAGACTAGCTATTAAAATGATAGAATATGTTAAAGGTAAAAATTCACGCAAACCACCATACTTTCTAAAGTCCTGATTGTCAGCTACAGCGTGAATAATACTACCTGCACCTAAAAACAAAGCTGCTTTATAAAAAGCATGATTAACTAAATGGAATAGAGCAATATTGTACGAAGATAAACCTATTGCTACTACCATTAAACCTAATTGGCTCATAGTAGAATAGGCTATAACTTTTTTAATATCTTGTTGGAAGAGACCAACAAGAGAACTAAATACAGTAGTTATTGCTCCTAGTCATAGACATATAAGTAACACAGTACTGCTATATTCTATTAAAGGAGAAGAACGCATTAATAAATATACACCCGCAGTCACCATAGTAGCTGCGTGTATTAATGCCGAAACAGGAGTAGGACCCTCCATAGCCATTGGAAGTCAAACATGAAGTCCAATTTGTGAACTTTTAGCCATCGCTCCAATAACTAAACAAATACCTATTATAGTAACAATATTTTCATTAATATATGGAGCTAATGAAAATACTGTAGCGTAATCAAGATTACCTAAAGATCACAGCAACGCGAACATACCTATCGTTAAAAAGCAATCACCTACTCTATTTGTTAAAAAAGCAGATATAGAACTTTGGTTTGCAGCTATACGAGTAAATCAGAAACTTACTAAAAGATATGAACAAACACCAACCAACTATTGGGTCTAGTTATTTTCGTACTAACTAATACCCCTGTACTTTAATACCAAATAGGATTTATATAAAGCCCTAATATATTACAAAATATAATATAAATAGTTTGACTATGCATTAAGCACCTTTGCAGGTACCCACCTTTGTTCTAGTCGATCGCGATCAAAATTTAACCGACGATCTAAAAGTTAAATAACTTCTTTGATCGTTTTCAAAGGTGTCGCTAATGATATTATATTTATTTTTAAAACAGTCCTTACTTAGAAGCAAACTTCAAAATTAGACCCCCTATTAATCTAAAGCTATTTTGACTACCTAAATATAATATCACTAACTATAGACAGTTATCATAACAAAGCGAATACAACATAGCTATAATAATAAATCTTTCCCTTACAAAGCGTTACTCTACATTAATAGAAAAAGAAAATTGAGGACCCTTTGAGTTCCTTTCCTTTCGGTGAAGCTGCCCTAAAGGAGAAAAATATTACATAATTTTGATTAAATTTTATATAAGATACTTTCATGCATAAAAGGCCCTACAATATCTTTAAGTTTAGTTTTCTGTCTTACTGGAATATATATTACTCACTGACCTTTTTTCTTTTCTTCTAATCTCGTATTTTGATCAAAATTTTTCAATAAAACAGATTGAATATATTTTACATCTTCAAGTTTAAAAGATCTAGTGTGTAATATGGTTTGATTGTGTACAGATTTTTCTCCATCATCCATTATTAACCACCTACCTTATGAGTAGATTTTGCCCTTTCTAAAAAACCATCCCCCTAAGATTATACCAATAAGAGCCTCTCTTTGTTCTAAACTTAATTTATACTCTTTTTTATACTCATTAGTACTCTTAATAGTAGTAAGATCTTTTTTTGTAGAAAGATTTCTTTTCCCTCCTTTCATCACTACGTTCGATGAAAGGGGGTCGCGGAGCGAAGAAGAATGAACACCAAATAAATTTAACTTAAGAGTTGGGCTATTTAGTAAATTATACTGTGAATATAATAAATGTGGTTTTACTAATTTAGAAAAAACAGTTGTGTTGCTAATATTTAATGACCCACCTTTGTATAAACAACTTGTATTCGTAGACTCTATTACAATTTTAATGTTATATCTTTTCTGTAAAATAAGCACCAAATAATTTAAATCTCCCGACGTAACCGAAGATAAAGATGTATCTAATAAAGATTTTTTACTTAATAGGGCTTTATCACCATTACATATTGAAAATAAAAATCAAGTTGCTAATGCTAATGGAGTTAAATATTTACCTAAATTACGAGGTATAATTTTGACAGCGTATCCTTCACTATTATACTTATAAAACATGCTAAATAATCACTTAAAACTAGAAAAACTGTAACTTTTAAAACAAGTAATAAACAACACTTTATTTTTTTTACCAATTAATTTAGATACTTTAAGCTTTGTAAAATTACAATAACCTGCTTTAGCCATCATTAAATGAAACCACCTTAAATATTCCAAATTGTTACTACATATTATAAATATTATTCGAACACCTCCTAATGAACCATTACCTCTTTTTTCCAAATAAGAATTACATAATAAAGAACCTATTATTAAAGATAATATATTTAAATTATGGGGACCTATGCGCTCAGTTGATTTAATATTATTAGAAAAGAAAAATCTCCTTTGCGCACACCCAAACAAAGATACCACCATAAGATTGCATTCACCAAAGTCAGATAAACTAGCCCATTTAAGGCAATTTAAGTTACCTTCTCACCCAACAAACATTAACAAATAATTATTACCTGTTACTAATATTATCATCATAAAAGTAAACAAACTTAAATAACTAAAGAACCTTTGATTGTGCTTTTTGTTAAATTTATCCTACAATTTGTCTCATGGCGGCGGCTTAATTCTAAGCCGCCGCCATATCAGATTACTTTTTTCTTTGAGCCACAAGCTAGTGGAAGAAGAGGAAGAGGGAAAGGGGGGGGGGAATTTCTTCTAAAAACTAAGGTTAAATAATCAGCTTTTAACTAAATTAAAAAAATATATATTTAATCTACTACTTAATTTTATTTAGCGAAGCATGATACCCCCTATGGTGGCGGCGGGTAAAACCGCCGTCGCCGTATTACCTACCTTACTCAACCTAAAAACTTCTACCACTATTCAAACCTAATTTAATTTCTCGTATAGTATTCATACCTTCAATAGTTAAGTGTGAACGATTAACCATTAATTCATGAATTTTACACCAGTCTTGATAATCCAGAGATTTTACACCAACTAAAGGATTTTCCTTAAATAGAGGAATTATTATATTAGTAATTAAGGAAAAGTCTACTATACTTAAATGAACAGCCGATTTAGTATACCTATGTACTTTACCTCCACCTAAAAATTGAACTAAACTTTCCATTAACTTAATATCTCTAAGATGTTGGGTTATTCTAAATCTTAACTGAACTCTATAACCAGTTTTACTATTTGTTTTAGGTGTACGAACGTCGAAGTTACCTTCAGCACTAACAAAACCTGAAAGCCAAGATGGATTTATAATTACATTGTCACAATTAATGACTGGTCTCTCCATCGCTCGATATCCAGGAAACTCTAATTTTAACTTATCAGATAAACCTAAATTCATGGATGCTTTTAAATTTACTATTTGATTTAAACCTTCAATAGTAAGATGAGCTTTATTATTAATTAAATATATTATCTGTTTAAATAATAATAAATCTGCGGATTTTTGAGTTAACAGTGGATATTTTTCTAAATGAAGAATAAGTTTATTTAAATCTTTAATAGAACTGATCATATAATTAACAAATTCACCATTCCGAGATAAATAGATAGCACCAGCACCACCCAAGAAAAGCTGTAACTGAGATAATACATCATAATCTTTTCTATGTAAACCTAGTTGAAACTTTGGTTCAACACGTCAACCCAATTTACGAGTTGGGCTTTTAACTAAGATTATAGAAAAAGAACCTTCTCCGTCAATTAAACCAGACCAAACCCCAGGATTTACCTGAGTAAATGTAGAATAATGAACTTTTCTCTCTATTGATTTACGGCGCAGCCCTCAAAAACTAAGAGATACGTAACCACGTAGAGAAAGGACGGAATTGAGACGGAATTGGTTAGATGGGATTTTAACACGTGAACTTCAATACATATGATTGAAGCCGTGGTTTATACCACGATTTCTTTCAAAACCCTTTAGAGTACACCTTAAATCAGTTAAATTTGACTTAACTGATCAACTGCCGTCTACTCTTTGCTCTTTTACAACCATACTATTTAGTACTGTTGATTTAGATCCGCGATTGTCCATTTGGTTTTCACCAATCTTAAGATTTATTACCTTATCTGAGTTATTAATTCAGCCACTAATAATTTTTCAACTACAGCTTGGTATCATAAGCTTTAGGAGTTCCCCGGAATTTGACAATTTATCCCCACAGTTACCTTTTCCCCTTAGGTAACCTCGAGGATCGCCACTCATGTAACTTATAGAATAAATATGAACTAATGAACTTATTATTAAAACAGGTAAAAGCATTGAACAACCCTAGTTAATCTGGCCTTGATGTCACCTCTGATAGAAGAGGAATAGACATTAAGAGTAGTTTTTCTACTCAGGAGTTTATTACCTTTGTGGTAAGGCTATCCACTATGCGTAGTGTTTCTTGACAAATATTTCCTCCCTACGATATCGCACTCGTTCTAGGGTCCGACTGTACATTTGGACAGACATTTCAGCCTAACCCTGGTGATCCAGTCTGTAGCGACATTTATAACTGCCGACGGTCTTTAAGTATACCCTCATTAACCGTTAATTCACCTTTTTGTATAAGTATAGAATTGTTTGATTATAATCTTGCTCAATTCCTATTATAATTAAATAAAATTTATTTTTAGGGCGCAGCCCTAATGAATATTAATTTAACTTCCCTGGGAGAGGAGGGGGGCCTTTTGGCCCCCGCTGCGTAGCCGGAATAACTTCTCAATTTACCTCAAGATTATTATTATTTTTATACTACTCTACTCTTGTCTTATAAAATACACCTACTCTTCTAATTTTAGAATTTTTCATTTCAACAAAAGCATCTTCAGAATTTAAGACTTCAATATCTAAATATTTACTTAAAGTATCAGGATATAAACCTACTATAGATGCTGCTTCACTTAAAGAAACAGCTAATGCAACTTCACCATCTTCTTTAAAAATTTCGTACACACAACTAACTTGTCTAGGTAATAATTTTTTTGTAACATTATCCCTAACTCTTCCATCTATAAGACGCTCAATTGTAGCTGGTGCAGTTATTAATTTGGTCATTTCTTCTGAATTTAAGTATTGAACTACTTCCTTATAAGTAGATAATCTAAAGTTATTCATAGTATTTGATAATTTTAAAATTAAATATTTTATGTCTTCATTTCTATGGGCTCCCTCGTAAACAGCTTTACAAATAATTTTAAAATCCTGAAAGTCTTTACCCTTCTTAGTTAAAAATTCAGCATCTGAAAAAAAAGGTATTAAATATTTATATAGAACATTAATGTTGTTTATAGTAAGAAAACAACTACTTTTACCATTAACACTTCTAGCTTTTACTGTTGTTATTAATATAATAGATGAATTTATAATTTTATATAAAGAATACTTATCAAAATCAAGAGAATTTTCTAAATATTCTTTAATCTTAAGTAAAACAGGAAGCTGTACTCCAGTATTTTCTACAGAAAAAGTAGGTGTTAAATTATCTCTTCTTATAAAAAAAGATCCATCCCCTTCGATAAACCCTAATAATCAAAACTTAGTAATTACAATTTTAGAGTTTTCTGGTCTATCAAAGTTGACACGACTAGTATTCATATTACTTTTTAGTTCTAAAATTTTAGTCTTTACCTTTGCTATCATAGCATTATCATCCAAATTATTATCTCGGTTAATATAATGAAAGAAAGCTTCTTTAAAGTCTAAATAATCTAAATATTTTGAAGTATTTAGATTATATTTATCAAATATCGAAATTAATGAAAGTATACCCTTTTTATCTGTAACACTGAAAATACACTCATTTTTATATAGACGAACCCCTCCTACTGATAATTTTGCACAGATATATCTTAAAACCTTTTCATCATCTTTATGTAAAGCAATTTTAAACATGAATGAAAATCTGGAGATAGTTAATCCATCCTTGTTAAGTCTAGGATAAATAATAAAACACCCTTCAGCGTCTGTAAATCCGGCAAACCATTGTAAAAAATTCGACGAAACCTCCTGCGAAAACTTTGAACCCTTTAAATTAACATCACTAAAATCCGAATAAGTTCTTATTTGGGCTACCCCTAAATTACCCAATCTCCACTTACACTTTAAAGAACTCAAAGATTGGTTAGAAGCGACGTAATCAAAACAGGTATGTTTTAATAATTTATTCCTTAAACCTTTTAAGAATTTTAAAATATATATGTTTGACGGTGTAATCACCAATAAATTAATTAAGTTAAAATTAAATAATTTTATTCCCATTCGGGTTAGTTCCACCCGTAAGCGTCCGGAACTAATAACTAAATTCTTATACAGTTGGATTAAAACCAACACAGCTTCTGTATCTTGGACCACGCCCAACATACCCACTAAAAAAACTGTTAAGCTATCAAATTGAAATCCTCAAATAATATTAAATCATTCACTATCTATTCATCTAAATAGATTGATTGTTACAGGAATATTATTAAAACCAACCTCAACTCAAGCTAATAAAGCCAAAATAGTTGTTACTATTACACATGAACAAGTAATTATTTGTGCCCCGCGAACCCCAAGTTTTCTCCCGAAAAATCCAGCTACTATACTTCCTAATAACGGTAAAATTATTATACTTAAATACATTATTTATATTCTATTGCCACACTTCCTCTTCGTTTTTCCCCTTATCCTTATAAATATAAATTTATTATATTTACTTAGGAAGGCTGGGGTATCCCATAACTTATTAAATTATGCCTGACTATATCTTAAGCAAATAATTATAATAATATAACTATAAACCAATCTCCATTTAGTCGATGAACTGCACACCTTAATATTAAAGAGCTTTTTGGACTATTATAATTCGAACATAACGAATCCATTATGCAAAAGGTACGCTCTCGTTTTAATTATGATGCTTGGCTGCGAATTATCTATTTCATTTCTTCATACAAATCATTTTTACCATACAACGAGTCATTACCTGTTCCATTAATTACATTACTGTACTAATTTGGTAGATTTGTCTTTAAGAACTCCTCGCAATTTGAAGATTTTGCCCTATAGTATAAAAAGGGGAGGGGAGAAAATTTTCTCCCCTCCCCCTACTATGCTATATTTAAGACTAGAAAAAAGTTTATTTCTCCTTTTATGACCTAATTTATTCCTTGCCTGAACCATCTTTGTGATTATTTGTAGCCTTATCTATATTAATTAAAGAAATTCTGCTTTTTATGGCTACGCAGTAAAATTTCTTCTAAACCTTTACGGCGCAGCCCTATATTTAAATGTTCTTTATTTTTAAGGATATAAGCAACTCTCTTAAAATCCAAATAACTAAGATACTTTGAACCTCCTACTGGGTATTTTTCTAAAAAAGGTATTATATGCTCAACTATGTGATCTAACTTAACAACTATATACTCAAAAACAGCACGTTTTTCATATTTAGCCACATAACCACACCCAAATAAATCGACAAAACTCTCTAGCAATAAAAGATCTCTTGAATGTTGAGCAATAGAAAAACGCAATCATACCCCTAAACCACTCTTAGTTTTGGATTTTTGGGCTGTAATAAAAAAATTTGGGCGAAGCCCTCCTGTAATAAAGCCTGCTACTCATTCAGGTGATAAGTTATTATACTTTACTTTAGTTAAGTTATTTGATATTTCTACAGGAGTAATATCAGGAAAAGCTTCTTTTAACTTTAAGGGTAAACCTAAATTAAGAGATGCTCTGAAACTAACTATTTTTTGTAACCCTTCTAAATTATTATGTTCTTTATTTAACATAAGTAAAGCAATTTGTTTAAATAAAAAATAATCAGAAGATTTTTTAGTTATTAAAGGATAATTATCAAAATGTGGAATTATTATATTGATAATATCATTTAAAGTACTAACTCTAAATTCTACCATAGCCCTATTATTAGGCTTAGATACATAACCTATACCCCCAAAAAAGTATTGAATAGATTGAATTAAAGCTCTATCCTTTTCATGCATCTTTATTTGAATCCTAGCTTGTACATTTCACCCTGTTTTATATGTAGCATTTTTTAAAATAGTAACTACAAAAGAACCTTCCGCATCAAAAAGACCTGAAATAAACCCAGGGGAACAAGATGATAAAGAATTTTTAGAATAGTTAGCAACAGAATAATTTCTTACTAGGGGTGGCGTAGCCTCCGTAATAGAACTTCTTACTACTCTTTTTCTAACATTAATATTCCTTGGTACGTATACGCAAGGTAAATAATAAATTTTATTGCCACAGGATAGACAAAATGGAATTAAAGAAACGAAAAATCTATAGAAGGCGACTAGAATACCTAAACCAATTGCTGACTCTGCTCCCGCCACTACTATTATATAGATAGCGTAAGTTTGACCTAAGATGTCATCAATATTTAGTGAACTTACCAATATAAGGAAAGTTATAGCTAAAAGCATTATTTCTATAGAAATAAGCATTAAGATAATATTTTTTCTATTTAAGACGAACCCTAAGATTCCAATCAAAAAAAGTATTAAAGTTAAATTCATTGTATATTTCTAAATTGAGTTTAATTATAAATAAAAAAGATTAGGCCGCAATTTCACAACTTGCCTCTTATGGCAATGCAAACACTAATAAAATAAGAGCTTTCCTCATTCCCGACGGTGGGCAAAGCCCCGTCAGGATAAGGCGAAGCCCTACGTAGCATAGAGGAGCGCGGCATACGAAGTAGCCGCCTTAATAAAAAAGGGGGGATACAAGTAGAAGCTAAATATTATATTATTTATATATGAATAAATTAATTAAAAGGGTGCGCTTTGGAGGCGAAGCCTTTTTGACGCAGCCGCCGGATGCGGCTTATTAATTTAGGCGCAAGCTCTTTATTAATTTAGTTAGTATAATAAAAAAAAACTTAATTGCCAAACCTTTTAAAAACTATTATATATCTACCTTTATATGGAGTATTAATTTATTTTTCTAATTGAGTTTTTTCTCTACGGGATAAAGATTTTATTTCAGGATTAATAGCTTTAGCTGCCTTGCATATAGGGCTGCGCCGTAAATAATTGTAAATTTCGTCTCAAGATCAGTGATTTCTACTTCAACACCAGGCTTTGAAAGTTTACTTCTATTCAATATCACATTTACCTTAGAATTTAAAGCTTCAACCGTGTGCTTTTTACCTTAGAAATTATTATTAATACCCTTACGAGACTCGCTCAAGAGTTTTTAACTTGATCGCTATGTTTTCTACCTAAAACCATACTACGTATTTTTTCTATACTTTCAGGTGTATGCACATAACCTTTAGAGTTTCCTACTTTAGGGTTAAGGTTATACACTGGTTTTAATAAATCAATTCACTTTTGTTCACATGAAATAAGACCATCTGAAGTAGTATATTCAAGTATAACCAAAGAAAAATTATTCATACCATGCTTAGAAATAGCCCTAATAATGTATGTACTAGCACGAGATAAATAATATCAGTCATGGTAATAATCACTTAATCTCTCATATAGTGAATTACCACTACCTATATAAAATTTACAATTTACGTTATTAAATCAACAGTATACCCCAATTTTCCCATTATTATCCTTACGAATAAGTTAACGAGATTCTTTGGAGGCGAAGCCTTCGTATGTTTTAATACCCAATTTACTAATTGATGAAATAGAGATACAATTAGTATTATCATTTATATCGGAACCACCTGAGCTAAATAATCTTTTATTACACAAACCAAACCTAAACGAAGAAAAACCCCTATGTAAACGACGCAAATAATAAAAGCTAGTATTATATAAA
The DNA here is from genome assembly GCA_006503525.1 of Cryphonectria nitschkei. Taxonomy (NCBI): domain Eukaryota; kingdom Fungi; phylum Ascomycota; class Sordariomycetes; order Diaporthales; family Cryphonectriaceae; genus Cryphonectria; species Cryphonectria nitschkei. Next base: position 55,031 of record LAZJ01000048.1, read on the forward strand.
GAGTGGAACCACACAAAAGGAAATTCCTTATTAGGTGCCGTCCCACTGAAGCAAATATTACAACCCATAAAAATTAAGCAACGTATAAAAGTCAAAATGCCATCATTAATGCAAATAAAAACTTAATCCAATCTCTTAAATACTATTATATATCTGCCTCTGTATGGCGTATTAATCCCTTTTTCTAATTGAGTTTTTTCTCTACGAGATAAAGATTTTATATCTGAATTAATAGCTTTAGCTGCCTTACGTATAGATTCATATTTAGTTGTGAGTTTAGTCTCAAGATCAGTAATTTCTACTTCAACTCCAGCCTTTGGTAGCTTGGTTCTAGTTAACGCTATATTTCTGAAAAGATCTAAAGAGGCTTCGCCCAAAGAGTGTTTTTTACCATAAAAATTATGGTTAATTCCCTTACGAGACTCGCTCATAAGTTTTTTAACTTGATCGCTATGTTTTCTACCTAAAGCCTGACTACGTATTTTCTCTAGACTTTCAGGAGTATCTCTATAACCTTTAGAATTTCCAGCCAGGGAATTAAGATTATATTCTGGTTTTAGTAAATCAATTCATTTTTGTTCACAATGTATAAGATCATTCGAACTACAATATTCGAGTATAACTAAAGAAAAATTATACATACCATGCTTAGAAATAGCTCTAACAATGTATGTACTAAGACGAGTAACATAATACCAGTCCTGGTAGTAATCACTTAATCTCACATATAAAGGGTCCCCACTACCGATATAATATTTACCATTTACATTGTTAAATCAACAGTATACTCCAATTTTCCCCTTATTATCCTTACGAATTAATTCACGAGATTCTTGTGTAGCCGGATTTTCATATGTTCTAATACCTAATTTACTAATATATGAAAGAGATATATCCTCCTTAACATGAAAGTTAAAGTTTTCTGAACTAAATAATCTTTTTTTAGGTAAACCAAAAGCTATTCATGACGCAGAAGATAAAAATTTTCCTATTCGCAAATTTTTGCTTACTTTATTCGGTACATAATCTACGAATAATAAAGAGAAAGCAAAAAAACGAGAATAAGATAAAGAATGTGGCGCCAACTTCGTTTTTGTAAACGCCACATTAAAAAAATTAGCCATATTTTTATATATTAAGCTACGTATAGTAATAAGAATGCCATCCGAGCAAAGATCTGTGTATATTATTAATATACTAGGTGATCTATTCCGTTATCCCTTATTAAAAGAATATATAATATATACCTTGCAATAAGGCACCTTTAGAAAAAAACAATAACTAAAGGTCAGCACTTTCGTACCGGGTCAGACTATATCTTAAGCTATAATTTTTATTTTATAGCCGATTCCCGTCTAGTCGTTGAACTGCATACCCAAATATTTAAAATTAGGTACTTGGCTGCGGATTGCCCATTTAAGCTTATAAGCTTAATATTAAGTGATTTTACCATATCGTTAGTCATTACCTGCGCCCTATAACTATTACTAATTATAGTTGGTTACTTAACCTTTAAGGTATCCCCGCAATTTGAGAATCTTGCTTGTATTGCTTCTGTTATTGTCAACAGCCAACCGCAAACAAACTAGCTTAGCCTTTAACCTAAACTTTTATTAACCTAGTAAGAGGGATCCTAAAACCCTCTTTGGATTAATGCAAATAAACCTGTAGCCTCACTGAAAGCAAAACCTAAAATAGCATATGAAAAAAGCTGTCCTCTTAATGAAGGGTTTCTAGCGACTCCTAAAATTAGAGCTCCGAAAACGACACCAATACCAACACCTGCACCTATTAAACCTGTAGTAGCTAAACCAGTACCTATTATTTTAGCAACTTGTATCATATTTTGTATGCGATAAAAATAAAACTTAATATATCGAGACTTTATCATGTTAATTTTAATTGTAACTAGAAAGGACAAAATGGAATGTAACCACTCTGTTCTGTAGTAACAAAAAATAGGTAATAATACCACGAAATCATATTAATGTAGGCGACATGTAATCCTGCTATTATAGCAGCCTAGTATTAAGGCTTCACCCGCCTTATAATATATAGGATAAATCGATGACAAAAATCTTCTTTTTAGCGAACAGCTACATATATTAAAATATAATATCACATAAAAGTAGATAATATTATATTATCTGCTTAAAAAATTATAAAAAAGAGTTTCTCTTTTTAGTAGCAGACGGCCGAAGCCCCGCTGTATTTGCACCCTTAAATAAAAAAAAAAATGAAAGGAAAATATGCATAACCCCTTATGAGGACAGCCCTGTCGTACTAACCTAAATAAATCGATGAATTAACCAACTATAACAGACATAAATAGAATCATTCAAGAAGAATTTTATATTTTACTAAGTGCATACAAGACTCGAACTTGTACAATAACGACCGTAGCGTTAGGTTCTACCATTAAACTAATGCACTATATGCAGCTTTCTGCACATTATTGTGCAGAAAGCTGCATATAAATATATACTATTGATTAGACCCTTGTTTAATACAATAAATTGTATTAAACAAGCCCTCTCTAGTATATTGTAAATATACTTTAGCGTGATTATAACGAGCTTGAGCTATTCATAGTTTATCGCTTAACAATTGGCATTTATAACGGAGGTTTAATAATAACAAATTAATTATTATTATCTTCATTATTTTCTTCTAATCTATCTAAAATATTTAGCCTTTCAGTTAAAAGTTCATGAAGCTTACGTCTACTTTCAATTAAATTACGTGTATTTTCTTCAATTTTTTTTTTTTATCTAAACTAGCCTCAGAAAAAACTTGAGATAAAGCTACACTATAATTAGGCTTAATATACCTTATAATTTTAATAATAAAAATATATCTATGGTTTAATTGAGTTCTTTCTTTAATTAATTTATCTAGTTGAATTATTGTTTTGTCTGTTGAAGCTAACTTATCTTCTATTTTATTCAGACGGTTCTCTAAACGTTCATTTTCAGTTAAAGAAGAATCATCAGATCTTACAGAATCTGAATCAGAATTATACGAATTATCAATAGATGAACCTTGAGTAGTTATATTTTGATTACCACCTAACGATTGCCCATTATTAGCTTGTAATAAATATAAAGGTAAAGGTGGTTCTTTAGGTATAAATATTACCTTTAAAATTTCACAAAAAAAAATTAATAAAAGACAGTGAAGGTACTTCTGAAAAAATTAAAAATATTAAAGGATAACCATATAAAGTTGTAAGACATATAACGATTAATTGAACAAAAAAAATAAATAGGAAATCTAATAAATTAGTGTTAGAATTTTTTCCTTTTCTGAATAGATGTACCTTAGTTATAATTCATGAAATTATACTAGATATAATTAACATAGCTCAAAAAGGAACGTTTAATAGTTTACACATACTTTTAATAGGAAAAGCAAACAATAAAAACATGATTAGAAATATTAAGGCTACTAAAAAATTTTCTCATTTATTACATTTATACATAATATGAAATTTTGAAATGAAAGTACGTGATAAGAATAAACGTACAAATCTAGGTAAAATATATTTTGATAACGTATACACTATAATAGCTATAACGATAAAAGTAAATATTACTTCATTTATAAAATAAAAAGGAACTAATTGTGGCATATTTTTGTAAATTTATAAGATTCAATACTTTCTTTATTTAGAGTATTCGCCTTAAGTATTTAAGGAAAAGATCCTAATTAAGGCGCAGCCCAAATCGTCTATACAGGCGCAAGCTCTGAATAAATTTCGGTGTCATCCTACCTACGAAGCCTTACCGAGCCACACGGAAACCTGTGGAGCCCCCCGTGGAACCCTACGGAGCCCTACGGAGTAATTGCATATTATTTCATACGGCGACTTCGTACTTCGTAGTAAACATGCCTCTGGGTCATTTAATCTCTATATATTATCCTGCACCCCGCCAATATAATAATTACTAATTACTAATTACTAATTACTCCTTGATTAGACAAAAGATTATTTACTACATAATAAATAGTATTTTTATAACAATGGTTAAGTTTATGTTTTCCTCCTAGAATATAATATCACTCTCAAAAGGTTCCAAATGGAAAAAGAAAATTGTACACAAATGTCTGTACACAACTCATTTCACCCTAAAACGAAATTTAGATAAAATATATATGAATGTAAACCGAATAGCTTGCGCCCCAAATAGAAATAAAGTGAACTCTAACCTTTTGTCTACAACTATACAAATTTTCACAAGAAATTGTGATAGGGTACTTCCACAAAACAAAGTACCCATTAAATACTACAAATCTATACGTATAACAAAGATTATTTATTGTTCGCTTAATCAAGTTAAAAATTTTTCTAGCGAAACTGATTCGATAACAATAGGCATACTAGAATGTAAAATACCACAAATTTCTGAGCATTGACCATAAAAAACACCTTCTCTGTTAATAAATACAGATACTTGATTTAATCTCAAATCTACCCTTTTGCCCTGTAGACTTATAGGGACGAGTTAGGGTACTTACCCCTGAATAAAGCTAATTTAATAACGTTACATTATCCATTTAACAGATAACTTCTATCTACACCTTGTGTATTTATTATATAGAGGGGCATAATTTTAAGGCAGAGCACCAACTTTGTTAAGCGCAGCCGCCGGAAAACCTCCCCCCCCCTACTAAAGGAGAGCTAGCTAATTAATTTAGGGCTAGATCCTTATTAATTCGTAAATGATGATGATTATGATGACGATGGACCCTTACCTGTAATAGTCCCTGTAAATTCGTCCTGGTAATGAAACTCATAACGACCTTTATATAACTTAGTAGGATTCATGTATTTTTTTACATACCCTGTATCCGTAAGAGCGTTTCTACCTAAATACCTTGACATATCGGATACTGTATTAAAAACTAAAGCACTTTGATTTAATAAATCTACTAAAACAATAGGTCTAGATCTACTAGATTTTTTTCGTTCACTAGGTCGAGCAGCTATCCGTCCTATTATATCCGATTTTCAGTCAGGGTTCATAACAAAATAAACAGGTGTTTTATCTTGCCCCACTGCCACAGGGCGTTCAAGATTAATATATCTACTAATATACCTACTATCCGATTTACCATCTAGACTCTTGGCAGCTTGACTTTCCACAACGAATATATAATTAAAGACCATTAGCTTTTCAAGTATACCAAATTTTTTTCAAAAGAAAAGACCAGGCTACTTTTTATTCTATTAAACACGGTTCCCCGAGATATCTTTAAATATCTAGCAGCCTCACTATAAGATTTGAAGGTTTTTATCGTATTTCCTTCAGTAGCCACCAGATGCACTTCCTTACCAACTCCTCCTTCATTCAAGTACCGGTTTTCAGACGATATTCAAACCCTACCATTCTTATTTTCATACACAGACTTACCTAACATATCCTGAATATTGGTATTTAAGGACTCACGGTCTACAACAGAGCTACCAGATGAAGATAGTCGATGTTTATTCATTTGATTTATTAATAACTGTATTAACTTAAAACCCTCTTCCGTGTAGTGATGCCCTTTTTCTTTTAGCAAGATAAGACTTTTTCATAGAGAGTAATCTAGTTGTTTTTGAGTAAATCAATTCATAGAGTCAAATAAAGGAACTAATACACATTTTAGTAATTCCATTTGAGTAACCGATAGTGTAGCCTCATTTTTATAATGATTTTGCCTTTTCTCACTAACATTAATATATATAGATTTATCAAGCATAAGTCCAGATTGTTTAGCCTCAGGTATATTGACCAAGAAAGCTTTGATAGCTTCCAATAATGCAAGATCCAAATCAGACTGTGAAAGTACATATCTAAAAGCTAAATTACCTTTATAAGCCTGCTTATCCTGTTTTACGCCAAACGAACCCTCGGCTTCGGTAAATCCTAGTAATCAATAACGAGTTATTTGTATATGGTGGAAAGAAGGAAATATAAAGTCTATTCTGTTTCTATTCATACCACGAGAAATCATGGCTATTTCATTCATCATTTCTGGTGTTCTGTTCGGAGAACTGTTATAAATATAAAAGGCTTTTCGGAAATCCAAAAAATTAAGTAGCTTAGTTGATTGTAAAGGATAGTTATCAAAAATCGTAATAAGCTTTTTAATATCCTCTTTTTTGGACACACTAAAAGAAGAATTATTCTTATCTTTATATTCATACACTTTTCCAAACCCCAGAGTATCTCTAATATTACAAAGGCATAGAGAATCATCTATATGAAGAGTGATTCTAAAGTTGAAACTATAAGCTGACCTTCCCTGTGAAGTTATTTTACTAATGAAAAAACCACCTTCTCCGTCCGTAAATCCACAGAATCATTCTAAAAATTTATTATTGCCTACGTGGCCTTTGGACACGGGGTCGCATAGCGGAGATTCAGAATTTTCCTCTAAGATATTCACTGAACAAGCAGAATGGTTACGTCTTACAACTTCATTTTTTAACTTAAGCCCTGAAAGGTGAGCCAATAGTATTTTTCTGTTAACGCTGGATAAAAGTACACCTAAAGAATTGCTAAAAAACACAGGACAAGAATTAACATGTTCGTAATAAAAGAAGCTAAAAACGCCTTCTCTCCCTTTGAAAAACGGAGATACATAATTTAGTCTCAAATCTACCCTTTTGCCCTTAAATACAAGGGACGAGTTAGGGTCCTTACCCCTGAACAGTTAGCAATTTATAGTTCCACTCTCTAGTTTTACTTGCAAAGCAAAAACCAAAAAGGACATTACCTGCCAATTTATGACATTCTAAAGGGACATTATAAAGTTTCATAAGCTATCCATTTAACGGATAATATTTATCTATCTAAAATTCGGGTTTTGCCGTAAAAAATTCGCATATAAAAAGTTCCATAAACAAAAAAAAAATCATAAACACCAAAAAGAGACTTTTTATCTAGTAAAAGAGCAAAAAGTTTACCTTTTGCCTCCGTCAACAAAGTTGGTGGGTGCATGTAAATCAACCCCTGTTATAGCCATCACTGCATCTGTAGTAGTATAACTAGGGGAATCTTCTGATAAAGGCTTAGATGGATCTATTAAATAAATATCCATCTCTAAAACAGGGCTGTATATTGTGAAATTTTTCAAGTTAATGTACCTATCTAAGGTAGTTTTAGGTATTCCTAATGAAATAGCCGCTCTATTCTTTGATGAGGGCGCAAGCTCTTCATTAAAAATTGGGTATTATCTCCCACTCTTACTTCTATAGGTTTAGAACCATCATTCATTAAATAAGCACTTTTTTCCCAATTACTAAAAGGAAATACAACAGTATAGCTACTATTTAATTTGGGTCTAAACTGAGACAACAAAATCTGTTCGTATAATCTAGCCTCAAATTGTGTGAATGATCGTAATATAAACAATGATTCTAAACTTAATTCATGTTCGGGATTTTGTTTAGTAAAGTTATTTATATAGTTATTAGTAATTATAAGAGGTCTTCAAATAAAATTATGCCAGCCGTGTTTTCGAACTGAAAGGTATAAAGAATTAGAACCACCCCTTTCAGGTCTGCTACTATTAAGTGCGCTTTATAACGAGTATTTAAACAAACAGCCGATCCTACATAGTAATCACCAGTCTTTAAACACAAAAAAGCATAGCAACCTGACTTTCCAGTATACAAACTAGGATGTCCTTGTTTATCCTGACCATCTACCCCATAATCTAGAAAATCTCTTTGACTTATTTCCGGCTGCGAAGCAGCCGTATATTTATCTAAGTACATTAAATATAAGCAATTATTCTGTATATATAGTTTTACAACAGGATCGGTAAGACTGTTATACATTCTTAATAATACTTGAGAACATTCTTTGATGTTAACAGTAGTGTACAAGTGTAGATTTTCAGACAATGAAGGAAAAGAATCCAAAAGACTATCCAAATTTGACCTCTTCTGTTGTTTAAGCGAAGACGAAGATGTACTAAACACCCTCCCTTCGATAGCTTGCGCAGAAAAAAAAGGCGAAAGGCCAACTACTGCAACACACCTCCTATTAATTAAAGGTAAAAGACCACCCCCTTGTAATATAAAAGTATCTACGCTAATACTTTTGGCTAAAAAAACACCTTCTCTGTTTGGATAAACAGATACCTCATTTAGGGCTGCGCCTCAAATATATCCTTTTGCCCTATAAAAGTGAATATTTTTATAAGGATGAGTTAGGATACCTTATCCCTAAATAAAGAGTGCATGAAAGAAGAGAATATAGCACAAATTATCCATTTAACGGATAATAAACTATACTTTTTCTAAGTCTTATCTCCAGTTTATTTTTTTTCACTTGAAAGCTAAAGGTAGTTTGAGAGTCTAATATAATACAGGGCAAGCTCCCTTTTACGGCTAAGTCCAAATTTTTCAAGCTCCTCACAGGGTAAGCTTAGGTTGATAGAAAGATTATCCTGTATCCTTTCGGATAGGGTTTGACTATATCTTAAATTAATTAGCAGATATTTAATATCTTATGCTAAAAACCAACCGCCATTTAGTCGATGAACTGCATACCAAATTAATAAAATTTTATACTTGGCTGCGGATTACCTATTTCCTTACGTGCATCTATTTCGATTTTACCATATCTCAATTCATTACGTGAGCCATAAGATGTGTTACCACTCTTACTTGGTTGAAACAGCTTTAAGGCTTTCCCGCATTTTGACGATTTAGTGTGGAAGAGAAAAGAATATTCTCTCCCACAACCAGGCATATTAATATTTTGGGGTTCTCAGTCCCACTTCTACCTGGATAGGCATCGCACTTAATACCTAACGAAGGACAAGCAAAAGAATGAATAACATCTCCAGCAGTAATAATAAATCTTACATGTGTAAGCTCAGGAAGAATAACCCGATTATCAACTTCTAACATTCTTAATCTTCCTTCTTCCAAGTCAGAGTCTGGTACGATATATGAATCGAATTCTATAAATTCATCACTAGAATCTAAGAAATCAGGGTATTGGTAACTTCAATATCATTGGTGACCCTCTGCTAATACAGACATTGAAGGATCACTCACTTCATCCATTAGGTATAATAATTTAAAAGAAGGGAAAGCAATTAACATAAGTATTACTGCAGGAGTGATAGTCCAGATTAGCTCGATAAGTGTCTTTAAATTGGACTATATCTTTATTCAGCCCTGCTTCACAGAATTAACTGAATATTTCACGTTTAGTCTCTGTGGATTACCTACTCATAATAAAAGTGTACTAACTAGGCAGCTAAAAAATAAGCTGCTAGCATGTACCATGAATTATTATTTTGGTTTCCTGCTAAGGTTGCTCATTGTTACATCCTTTCCTTTACCTTATTTTCTGGGCTCAGCGCCAGCCAGGTCAGCCTTTTTTTTTTATGTAAGCCTCCTTATAGCTAGCTTGCTTAGATTTTTAAGGTAAAGGTCGCTTTCCATACAGCGAAGAGTTTTCACTGATAATCTTTATTTTATACACCTTGAGTGGGACCTAAAAGGAGGCGCAGCCCTCAAGGAGATTTACTTACTTACATTGCTACTCATACGTAACCAAGAAAAATAATTATAGTATCAAAGGCTTTAGAGGGTTCCAGCATATAGTGAAATTAAACTCTTAGTTATTCTAATGTTATTTTATTTTACTTAAGATGGTGGCCACGAGCTTGCTTATATAATTAATCGCCGCCACTACCAAAAAAAATATAAGTCTCCACAAAAATTAGGAAGCTGCCGAAAATTTGTATCTATCTTTAAAGACAGCACCCGAATTCATATATCGTATAACCGTACTTTTACTAATTCCTAAAAATAGACCAGCTCTTCTCGCTGAAACAAAACTACCTATTAGCTCAAACCCTTCAGATGAACATTTTTCGTAAATATTCACCGGATTACCTAGTTTAGTACTTTTTAATAATTTTGACTCATCGGAGAACTTTCTACCGAGCGACTTTTGTCTAATTAGCTCTTTAGTTTCTTCACTATGAGATTTACCGAATAGTGGATTAAGTTCACCAGATCTTTTAGAGCTCATTAGTTTCTTGGTTTCCTCACTCATTGTACGACCAAACCAATAAGCTTTACTACCAATATACACTCCTTTTAAAGCTTTACTAATTTTATCTTTAGTTTCCTGAGATCGGATTAAACCCTTAGAGCTACCACCGGCTACTTTTTGAATATTATACTCAGGATTTAGAGTATCTAAGTAATATTGTTCTCTAATATCTAACTCTGATTTTTCACAATATTCTAAAATCGAGATAGAAAAGTTTGAATATCCATATTTAATTAAAGCTCTACTTATTATAAGTTCATTACGTCTAGTAATATAACTTAAATTGAAGTAATTAAGAAATCTTTTACGTAAATCTGCGGATTGTCCTACGTAAATATTACCTGTAAGCTTATTAGTTAACATATAAATCCCAGTTCTACCTTTGTTATCTTTTAAAATAACCTTTTGCATTGCAAAGGCATCTTCATAAACAACAGCAGGGATTAACTGATCATTCTTAGAATTACTATTACTATTTGAGTCTTTTGAATCACTATCAGTAGAATAAGCATGTCGATTTAAACAATAAGAATTAACTAGAGAAAGTTTACAAGAATAAAAGGAAAGACTATATTTAGGGTATTTATACATAACCTGATTAGAACACTTTAGAGCAGGCACACTTGTTGTTTTGGTACCGTGATTTAAATATTTGTGTGAGATAGGTGATTTTGTAGACACATAGTTTCTTATTATTGATAATAAGACTCAACCTACACTAAATAATATAATAACTAAATAATACATTATGTTGTCATGTAATTCAACTAGGCCTTCCATCTGCGGTGTGGCACTATCTTGAAAATATATACCTCATGCACTAGGTGCGTCTAATTTAATATTTAAAGCATTAAAAAAAAGATTCATATTTATTTTCTAATTTTGTCTATATTTATTTATTACTTGATAAATCTTTTATTACTATTAATTTATATATAGACCTTAAGGATTAACATTTTTTTTTAGCCCTTTGGTCTTAAAAAAAAAAAGACTAGATTGTACAAAGATACAAATTGCCTTATAACAGCTCAAAACCTTATAAGATAAGAAAAACAGCTACTTGGTTTTAATTCCTAACCTAATAAAAAAAGGGAGGCTGGTGGGCGAAGCATACTTCGTGAGCCCTACTAAACTATTCATAAAAAGTTCATCTAACCTCTAGGGGCATAAATTTAGTTAACCTGGCTTCGCGCTTTGCAGCCGAGTATTAAATTAACGAAAAGTTAGAGGTACACAATCATATACTTATCCAACCAGATAGTACACAAATTAGTAATGACAGCTAGCTTCGCAGCCGTAAAATTTTACATGAATTAGTATTCCTCTTACTTAAAATAAAACTACCACGCCCATTATACACACCTTAAGTAAAAGCTACTTTTTGAAGATTTATCTATTGTAAATCTACATTATCAAAATATCAGCACTACTAGAACCTTAGGGAAAACTTCTATAAATGAGAGCTTGCGCCCCCACAACTTTTTATTTTGAGGGCTGCGCCTCCCTATATTAATAAAAGCTTGGCATACGAAGTAGCCGCCATAAGTTTAAAAGTGTTAATGTAGTTTGAGGGCTGCGCCTTAATAAAAACATTACCTGATTTTTCTTTCATTATAAAAGCAGCATACGAAGTTGCCGCCTGAAAAGATTAACTAAAAAAAAAAAGATAGGGTTGTTTTCATCTAACTTAGAAGAATAAATTTATAAAATAAAAAAAAAATCTAAGTTACCTTAGCTAGCTTTAGCACTAGTAGAACATAATCTTTTGAGAGTATCTCCAAAATACCATATCATAAGGTGAGTGTGGAGGTGACGGGTATTTTTTATTACCTCACCTCCTGAATAACGAGAAGTTAAAGAATCCTTATCCTTCTAAGATAATTTACCCAAGAAAGATATAGATGTATTAGTGTGATTATCTCTTAAAAGACTAACATTTTGTTTACTATCTATTTTCAAGGCTCCTTTTCCAAGCTCGTAAATAAAACCTATGGTAATAATCACCATAAAGATTAATACAATTATTAAACCATAAATTTCATTATTAGATTGACTTACTGCAAAAGGAAAAATTAAAGTAATTTCCAAGTCAAAAAGCAAGAATAGCAAACCGAACACAAAAAACTTTACATTAAATTGAGATCTATTTTGCCCTAAAAAACTGTGGAACCCACATTCAAAACTAGAGAATTTTTCAGCATATGGATTATGAGGAGCAAATAATAAATTTAAAACTAAAAATAGAATAGCTATAATATTAACAAATAATATAAATAACGTCATTGAACTCATTTAAGAATTAAATAAAAATTGTACCAATATGGTCAAGGATATTAATGATTAATTAACTATAATTAATCTTTCAATATATTACTATATTGTTCAGACTATGTTATCACTACTTAGTATTAATTAACTGACAATTATTAGAGATCAGATATGATACTCATCATTATCAGTAATGTCATATTGATAGGTAAGTGTTGGATCTTTATATAGGATTATTGTTAGTTTTACTCACCTAAAAGTCGTTGAACGTTTTTATCTTATATATTTAGGGGCAAGCTCGAGTACTATTAATTAAATATATCTCTGGCTTGCCCCCCCTTCAGAGGAGGCATTGCCTCCTCCGGAGGGGAATAATAAAGCTAAGATAAACTTCGCTGCAAATTATCAAATAAACATCGGGGTGTTGATATTCTTGCAATTAATCCAATCTTTTTGAAAAATTTACCTATTATTGATAAATTTTTTGGGCAACCTATTGCATCTCGGCTAAATACTATAAATACAAGGAGACCTTAATCGCCTCTCTAAGTAAAGCAGGTTTTCTTTCCTGCTTAAGCTGCAGCCATCTATTAATTATCTTAATGTATTCATACCGGATTTTATCTCACGAATCTTCTCAACACCCTCTTTGGTTAGATGAGCTTTAGATTTAATTAATTCGGCTACTCTAACTCAGTCTTCAAAATCCTCTCTTTTAATACCTCTTATCTCATGATCTTTAAAAAACGGAAGAATTTTATCTGAGATATCTGAAAATTTTCTAACAACATATACCCCCGACCCTAATTTGCTCTTTCCACTATGGTAATTAAATAGACCACAACCAAAAAAAGAAATAAATGACCTTAACAGTAACTCATCTCTCAAATGTTGAGATACCTTAAAGCTTAATGAAACACCATCTAATTTACCTTCACCATATTTAGCCGTTTGAACTAAGAAACAACCCTCACCTGAAACAAAACCAGCCATCCATTCAGGGTGAGGGATAGTTATATCTTCTAAGATAGGTCTAGAAACAGGAACAGTATTAGGGAAAATAGTCTTCAAGGAATCAGATAAACCTAAATTTATCGCGCTACGAATATTAACAATTTCTTGTAATCCCTTAGCTGATAAATGTTCCCCTTCAACTACTTTTAGTATTATTTGTTTAAATAATATGAAATCGGATCTTTTTTTACTTATTAAAGGGTAGTTATCGAAATGTAAAACAATTTTTAAGATTTCATCCAAAGATCTCACCAAGAACTTTGAATCCTTACTTGTAGTATATATTTTACCTATACCTCCAAAATAATCTTTAATACCTTTTAATAATAAATTATCTCTTGAGTGAACTTTTATCTGGAATAAGGGTCGGATATATCATTTACCGTTAGGTTTTTTTTGAAGTCCAACATTGAAACAACCTTCTGCGTCTGTAAATCCTGTAATAAATCAAGGTGAAATAGGGAGGATCTTATTATGTTTCGATGAGTACCAGAGCGTTTGTTCTGGAATGATTGAAAATAATCGTGATGTACGTACAGCACTATTTTTATGGCGCAGCCCAGAGGCAATCAAACCACGAGTACCTAACAATCGTTTATATACACTAGAGAGTTGAGAATGAGAGCTTGTCATATAAGAAGTATCTGATAAAGTTCAGGAGACAGCGCCTACCGGCGGCCTAGCTACCAGAAGATTTGTATTTGATAGCAGTAATAAATTACGAGCAAAATGCTTTTTAGCACATAAGAAGAACAGGAAGATAAAGGTACCCATACTTAATCATTCTTTGTTCATAAAGATAAATAAAACTATTATTAAACTTATAATAGAAATGGTAATAGCTAAAGGACTAGACATAACTATATTATTATGATTAAATCTAATAGATTCAATACTATTTCTATTCAAGATTTTACCAGCTGCCACATAAATTCGACCTTTAAGGCCCGCATAACCATCCTCTCCACTAGCTAATAAAGGATTTAATTTATATTCAGGGGTAACCGAGAAAAAAAAAATTTCTTTTATTATACTTAAATAGTAGACTGCTCCTATTACACTTGTAAGTATGGCAATGAAAGATAAGAAAATATAACCATTATCTAAAGCTGCACTTAAAACCATTTGTTTGGCAAAAAAACCAATTAAGGGTGGAATACCCACAAATGAAAAAATAGTAATTGCAAAACTTAAAGATAAGACAGGGTTTATATAAAAATATCCTTTTAATTGACTAATTAATTGTATCACAGCGGTCAGATTTATCTTGTAAATAAACCCTTGAATACGAAGCGAAACCTACATACTATGCAGGAATAAAAAAAATAAAAATAAATAATTCAGTGGTCCCTCAATAAATTTTGGGACTAGCAAACTCGAAAAATAATAAATCATTTGGTTTAAATAAATCTAAACACCCCTAAATTATTTAGCAAGCTCGAATAGACTTCCCATGAAGGGAGCTCGCGCCCTCCTGCAGGGAAAACCTATTTCTACTTTCTACCTCTATTCATACCTATTTTTAATTTCTTTATCTCATTTAACCCTTCATCTGTTAAATGTCCCTTTACTTTCATTATTTCTACAACTTTACAAAAATCTGAAAAATCTAAAGATTTTTCACCTTGTATAGGTATATTTTGAAACAAAGGAATTACTTTATCACAGAGATCTTTTATTTTTAAAATTTGAAAATCCACCTTGTTTTCTCGAAATCTTAAAAACACTTTACCACAACCTCAAAATTTTTCAAAGCTATTCATAAATACTTTATCAATAGAATGCTGAGTAATGTTAAATCTTAATTGTACTTGATAGCCCGTTTTTGTTGTTGGTGAATTAGTAATTCTAACACTAAAACACCCCTCACCAGTTGTGAAACCTACCATTCAATGAGGATCCATATTTGAACTTAATAATTCATCATCCGAACGTTTAGGTCTAATAGCTGGAACAACCTCAGGGAAAGCTTCTTTTAACGATATAGAAAGCTTACCTGAATTCATAGAAGCTTTTAGTGATATAATTTCACACAAACCTGATGAAGTTAAATGTTTTTTTTGATTAATCAACCCAACTATTTGTGTAAATAATAAAAAATCTTCCTGTTTTTTAGTTAAAAGAGGATAACTTTCAAAGTGATTTACTATTAGATTTATACCTCTCAAAGATTGTATCACAAAATTACAAGAATTTTCTTTATAATAAATATCTCCTACCCCTCAAAAAGCTTGAATTTTTTTTAATAAATTCAAATCTTTTTTGTGTAAATCAATTTGAAAGATAGGTTGTATAACTCATCCTACTTTTACAGAATTGCTTTTAACTACTCTCACAAAAAAATTAGATTCAGCATCAGAAAAACCTGTTAGGAATCAAGGGTTAAGTTTATCTTCGCAAAACCCCCCGGGGGATTCTAGCGTACTGTACTCTCGTGTGCTTAAATTTGTAGGTAAAGAAGTATAGATCCTTATTCATGGATTTATATAGTTAGAAGGGATTCTGATTTGATAATTTCTTTCGAAACCCATTAGAGCATATCTTAAATGTGTAAATTTAACACATCTACAACCATCTACCCGTTGTTCTTTTACAGTATTGGTTAACATTACTGATTTAGATTCGCGATATTCCATTGATCTTTCGATTATCTTCTGAAGTATTACCTTACATGATTTATTACTTCATCCACATATAGCTTTTCAACTACAGTTTGGTCTCAGAAGCTTTAGGAGTTTCCCGAAGTTTGGCCATATTACCCTAGATAGAGATTTCCCAAATCTCAAAGCAGGTGAATTATTTTTATCAACTAATTCCTCATTTTCATTGTTATCATTTACATAACAATAGTTGGATCGCAGACCAGCACCAGGTGGAAAAGGTAGCGGTAGACTCATCTCTGAGTGTCAGACCTATCTCCTCTCCTTGGTAACCAGAACGCTTCCACCGAACCGTACGTGCAACTTTCACTGCATACGGCTCTCCACGAAGTTATTTGTCTAATATGTCTCTTTCATCCCTCGCGGTTGGAATCACTATAACTGTACACGAACGGAAGGGTTATTCCTTCTCGTCACTTTCTTGAGCTTTCACTCAAAGTTCGTTCAAACTCAGCCCGTTATAATTTCCCTGGTGTATTTGATTGTGGCAAGGTTTACATACAGGTAGTTGTTTTCGATTTAACGTAGACATCAGCCCCGTAAACCCTGGTAACGGTGTCGACCCTTTTCTAAGATGTTTCACATGATGCATTTCGACCCGATCCGATGACCCACATACTGAGCATATCTCATCTAAGGCGGATTGGCACCTTAGCTTATAATTCAGCACTGCTAGAGGATCTCTGAAAGGTCTAGACGAGGTCCTAAACTTCCGGATATTCCGAAGGTGTTCAGGAACCGCCAGTTCATATAGTCTAGTCTCTTTTCCTCTGACTATTTTCACACCCAGGTTCTTCCCAAATTTTTTGAACGCTCCTGCCCTAGTTCGAAGGTTGAATTTACGGGCCAGAGTCTTCGCGCATGAATGTCTGATAATGAAGCCAATAATCGAACTCAATTTATAATAGTTATCGGCGGGGGAGAAGTAATTAAGATATCCCCCAATAATAGCGTTATACCTTCCTAGAATCGATTTGTGGTCTAAGAAGATGAATTTCGTGATGGCGTTCGGTATCAGACGCTTCATGTCGTGTTTGTATCTCTTGATTAGTCCCTGTTTTTCTAAATCTACTAAAATGTCGTTTATAGGGACGGCGAATCATACTCGCACTTGGTTATTTCTTGATTTATATGCTGATTTGGTTCTAGGGTTGTATTTCTTTACTATCCTTGCTTCTTTCTCCCTTTGCACCCAAAACCGCATACCTAGAAACTCAGCTCTCTCTCGTGACAAATTAGTTATTCTCGTCTTCTCTTGAGAGAGTGTAAGTTTCAGTTTATTTGCCAAGAACTCGTTGATTAGACCTTTGATCTCTTCGGCGAAACTTCTATCACCTACTATACCTACTACCCAGTCATCTGCGTATCTCACGTAGTAGATTCTGTTACCAGCCCTGATCCGTGAGTTTACACTTCTTCTTAGTTTTCGTAGTTCTTTTATTTCTTCCAGAATGGCTGCCTGCTGTGTCGCTGCGTACGCTTTCCTTTGCTTGTTTATCTGGTATGTTAGCCTTTTTCATTCTGGGTTGACCACCGAGATCTTTGTATCCTTATTTGTTGACTTATTGGCGATTAGTTCTCCTACGAACTTGTCAAGTTCATCTAGATATATGTTTGAGAGCAGTGGAGAAATAAGCGACCCTTGCGGGACCCCTATTTCCGGTTTGATTGCTATGTCTCTTTCCACATATCCAGCTTTGACTAGTTTTCAGTACAGGTCCAAGAATCTTTGGTCCGTTATACGTCGGCATAGTAGACTCTCGAGAATGTGGTGGTCCACATTGTCAAAGAAGCCTTTTATGTCTCCTTCAATCGCCCAGCTCACCCCATTCCAAGTTGATATCTTCTTGAGAGCAGAGTGACAGCTTCTACCAGGTCGAAACCCATGGCTCGCTTCTGAGAATGTTGGTTCATAGACTGCTTCTAATACCATCCTCATGGCTTCCTGAACGATTTTGTCTCTAGGAGAAGCTACTGCTAGAGGTCTAGTACTCCCATTGGCTTTGGGAATGTGGACCCTTCTGGCGGGTTTGAATTGGAACTTTCCATTTTGGAGATTAGATGATAGCGAAGATAGCCATTCGTTAGTCATACCATCCAGTGTTTCGTCGTCTACTCCTGGGGTCATGTTACCGGGTTTTGACTTTATGTTATGGTATGCCAGCGTCAGGGTCTTCTTATCCGCCACGAGTTTATATAGACCGGTATACTTGTTGCCGTCAAGTTTTGTTAGATTCAACTTTGTGTCGGCACTGGCTTCTGAGGGCCTAGCACCGGACGCCGTTGAATAACTTCGCTGCCCCACTTCGAGATGATCTCCCTGACCAACTGTTGGACGATCTCAGAGGTTCATTCTAATATTGGGACTCCGTCACCAGTAGGGGTTACCCCCCTTAGGCGATCCCGCATTTCTCTGTATTGTGTTGAATTTATTTCTTTTAGAAGCTCCTCCTATTACCAATGTTTGGAATTGCTCCTCCAATGTAGACTCTAAGGGACTCTTTATTGATCTCTTATCATCGGAGGCGGTAGTATTAGGGTCACTACCGGGGTGGTTTTCAACCCTGCTAGGACAGCAAGCGGCTTCATGAGAAATCCTTCCTCGCAGAGTATCATAGGACGTTAGCGACCTTGTCCCGGACTCCACTTTACTAGCATGCTGTTGTCCCTTGGCCATTTCGGCTTTTGGTAAGCTAGCTGGATTACTGAGTGTGTCTACAACTCAGACCCCTTGAGGGGCGAACACAATATAAGCCAAACGGCGCACTAAAGAAAAACCAATAGTTACTAAAATAATAAAGGCATTTAAATTACTTATAGAATATTGCATTAAATAAAAAATAAATGCTTGAGTTGATTCAACACTTGAAATAGTAAGAGCCAATAGAATAAAACCTAAGTGAGAAATAGTACTGTATGCGAATAATCTTTTTATTCGGAACTGAGTAAGACCTAAAACTGTACCTACTATTAAAGAAAGTAAACAACTTACCAATAGACCATAAGTTCAATTTAAATTTAGTAAATAATGATTAGTATAATAAACTAATTCTAATAAAAATATAAAGATAGATATTTTGGCTATAATTGCAACAAATGTAGTAACTATTGTAGGAATAGCATCGTAAACGTCAGGAGATCAGAAATGAAATGGAGCTGCGCTAACTTTAAATAAAAACCCTATGCTAAAAATTAACAGAGAAAAATTTATATAATCATAGTTATATCAAGAAGGCATAAATCCTCCGACTACCTCTACATTATTTAGATCACTAATACTAGTAATTACATACAAACTATCCAAATTAGTTGTACCTGAATTGGCATATAATAAACTTGTACCTAATAAAATAAAGCAAGAGCTTAACCCACCTAACAAAAAGTACATTAAACCACCTGTCGTAGACAATTCCGAATTTCTATAAATTGTACTTAATAAGTACAATCCATAACTTTGTAATTCGATGGATAAAAAGATCGAAATAAAATCATTAGTTGACATTAAAAATACAGCTCCACTTATTATAAATAATAAGATTAAAGGGTATTCTATTATTTTTAAATGTTCTCCAACCTTATTAATAATTTTCGTTCTATAGAACATTAAGCGGTTCATGAAAAGATCTTTTATTGATGAATGTTCATACACTCATACTTTTCGTGGATGAAAACTTGTTAATTGTAGTATTATTATACAAATAAAATATAAAAAAATATGGAAAACCTCGGTGATAGTTGTGACATGGAACAAACCTCCATGTATACCTATACCACCATTACTCATTATGCAAAAACTTACTAAGCTTTGTAATATAGCATATAGTAAAGCAATTATAGCAACCCTGTTATAAAGAATTGCCATGTCTCGTCTTAAACTGACGGCATTCGAAATTAATATTAAAAGTGTGGAAATTATTATCATTTTTTTGTAAATATAGATAAATAAGCCAAGGTGGACTAATTTACTTTTATTAGACGCAAGCTCTAAATAAAAGTGACACCCTGCAATGAAGCCTAGTTAAAGGCTTACCGTGCCCCGTTCTCGCACAATAATATAACTAACACCCTTACTTTTAGTTTCTTTCACAAATTGCCATGAACCTTGACTTCTTATATAGAAACTTACTTAATTTTACAATATAATATAAAGTAAGCTATCATGTAAATTAAATTGACCTCTAATACATATTTATAATTTGCTATGAAGTTTGGAGGTAGAATATCATAAATAACCCTTCTTCTTCCTTTATTCATACCTTCTTTTATTTTTTTTAATTAAATCTAACCCTGAAGGAGTCAGGTGGGCTTTGGTTTTCATTAATTCAGTAACTCTGCAGAAATCTTGGAAATCCTTAGATTTTTCACTAATACCCGGAGGGGATGACCAAGCTCGGATATGATTTTTGTTGAAAAATGGAATAATTGTTTCCGCCTGCGTAGCATGGAGACATCTGAAAAATTTTCACAAATAAAATCCCCATCCTCCTATCCCTTTATAGAGTAGTAATTTCCACATTTGAAGGCACAGCCCCCCCCCCCCTGGAATATTTTCATTAAAGATTCATCCCTTGCATCTTGAGTTAATTTAAATCGTAAAGCTACTTTAAACCCCAATTTTTTACCTTTACGGCTGCTCCTCCTCCTCCTCCTGGCAGGCTCCGTCAACAAAGTTGGTGGGTGCATGCATGGGTGCGTGCATGGGTGGGTGGGTGAGTGCGTGGGTGCGTGCCTAAATACTTTAATCATAAAATAGCCATCTCCGCTTGTAAAACCAGCTAATCACTCCGGGTATCCAGCAAAGATAACGTTTACTTCTTCCTTATGAACAGGCACAGGTACAGGGTTAACCGGCAACCCTAGATTTAAAGTTGCTTTTATGTTGACGACCTCTTGGGGCGAAGCCCCCTTCTGGAGTAAGATGTTTCTTAACATCCATAATATCCACCACTTGTTTAAATAGAATGAAATCGTTCAGCTTTTTCGAAATTAAAGGATACTTGTTTAGATATTGAACAACTGTTTTTATTTGATTTAAAGCCATAACCTGAAACTGAAAACTATCTTTTCCTTGACCACTAATAGTTCCTACCCACCAAAATAGTCTTGAAAGTTTTTTAAGAAATGTATATCTTGTTTATGTAGACCTATAGAAAATGCTACTCTGGTAGTTCTACCTAGTCTAGCTTCGGGTGTTTTCTACAATACCACTGAAAAACAACCCTCAGCATCGATTAATCCTGTTACAAATCAAGGAGATAAGTTAGAGGTTAAAGCTGGACTTGCTGCTAACGAAGAAGAGTATCTACCTTTGTATAAACTAAAGTTCGTGTTCATGCTATTAGATAGGCCAGAAATACAAGGTTAATATAGTAAAGGAGAACAGTGTACATGCCTATTTGAGCTAAAGCTTGTGTTAATACTAAAGCTTGTCTTCATTATATTAGATAGTATTAAGGGACAAGAGTAGTTTCTTTCGAAGCCCTTTAAAGTATATCTTTTCACTGAAAATTGAAATTCAGATAAACTATAACGGCCGTAATTTTATTTATTATTTTTGTGGCTCCTCCATGCTACGCAGGAAGGAAAGCTCTGAATATAAAACTTTATTCATGTAAATATCTTTTAATAAAGAATGTTCATACACTCATACTTTTCTGGGATAAAAACTTGTTAAATTAAATATACAAATAAAATATAGAAAGATATGTAAAACTTCGGTGATAGTTGTGACATGAAATAAACCACCATGAAACCCTAGACCACCATTACTTAAGATAGAAAAGTTTACTAAACTTTGTAAAATAGCATATAGTAAAGCAATTATGACAACCCGATTATAGAGAATTGCCATATCTCGTCTTAAACTGACGGCATTCGATAATAATAAAAAAAAAGTGTAGAAAGTAGTATCATAATTTTATAAAAAAAAAGAATATAATTGAGCAATAATGAAAATTATAAGACATTATTATTAACAGCTATATGTGCAGTTAGCCAGGAGAGAAAATCGAATTCTCATTATTAATGTATGAAATTAAAGTTTTAACCTATTAAACTATCCTAGCTGTTGGCTATAGCTAGCTATATATATAACCTTTATATAGACATTCCTGCAGCAACCTTATTTAGTATGGTATCATATTATGTTTTCGTCTACAAAAAAGGGGATAAGATGGCTATTTGAGGGTTGCCCTCAAATAGCACTATAACTACACCTCCTTACCTTATTAAATTACCAATTCTCCCACCTTGCAACATATGAAAAAAAAAATATAAATACGCAAAATAGAAAAAAAAATCCTTCTTTTTAGGGCTGCGCCGTAAAATTTTACAAACAAGTACCGGAATAAAAAAAAAACAAAACAAAACAAAACAAACTTATACGGAGGTAGTAGGGTTGGATTAAAAACCCTACGGTACAATTTATGGACGAAAGAACGAAAAACCTTTCAAGAAAAAAGAAATTATTATTTTTTATAATAAGTTTACTCTCATAAATAACTAGACAAGAAAGTCCTAAATAGGACGCTACGCAAGGGTGGATACCCTGACTCGAACAGGGAACTTACTGTGCCACGAACAGTCGCTCTACCGATTGAACTATATCCACCTATACAGTAATATAACCGCTCCTCAATGTAAGCCTCTATCACGCGCAGCTAAATTTGATTAGCGAAGGGTAAATAGTAAAATATAACTAAATATTTTAGAACGAATAAAATAAGTCTATATGGCTAAGGGTACTAGTAAGGCAAGCTTAGCTCATTTTAGATTCGAACTAAATTATACAACATAGGAAATTACAGCTCCTACCTTTGAATTTATGTGGTCAATTAGGCCAGATAAGAGTGAGTGGGCACAAAAGATACAATTATATACAATTTTGTACCCACTCACCTATATTAAGAGCTTTCCTTCCTGCGTAGCATGGAGGAGCCTAAATATTACAGAAGTTTCAGCAGATAGAAAAGATTATTAATTATTTAAACTATTCCATTGCTTCGACCCAATACCATACACCTAGGTCATAACCCACGCACCCATGCATGCACCCACCAACTTTGTTGACGGAGCCTGCCAGGAGCAGGACATATCGAACTAAATAAATTAACCAATCCTAAAATAACTTCAATTTTATTATTATAATGAAATAATCCACATATTTTTTTATATATAGCCAATTCATTAATTTTTAACAATAATTTTTGAAAATATAATATCATAAGGTAAAATAGAACCAATAGAATTATAGTTAACATATTCAGTCAATACTATATAAAAAGAAAAATTATTATTTCCATAGAAATCATTACTAATATATTTAAACATAAGATAAAACAAAGTAAAAATAAAGAAGATTAAAAATAATAAACCTAATACTTGCAATAATATACGGATTAAAACCTGCAACATACGACCTAACCCAAAAAAAAACTTATGACTCGGCAATAATAAATAATTTAATTTATTATTTCCGCATATATATATTTTGTTATCTATTTCTTTAGTAGAAAACCAATTACTACTAGAGATATTAATAAAAATATTTTTCTGTAGAGACCCCGGTATTTTGTCTCCCCCTAATAAAAACTTAAAAATGCCTATACTGTAAAAGAGTCTACAAAGCCTATTGAGATTAACACCTAATGTACTAAAACGTAGTGTCAATATGATTATAATAAAAATAATTAAAATTAATCCATAAGTATACTTTATTTTATAAACTTTACCCAAAGGTATAAAAAATTCAGTATTTAAAATATTACTATTATAATAGTCAATAAGGATTATAATAAAAAGAACAGAACTAATAAAAACATATCTTGAAATGCCTAGATGTGATCACTTAAATTTTATTTTAGGTGATCCCCCACTGTTTGATAAAATAGTTTTTAAATTATCATCACTTGAAGTAAAAACATTTGAAATAAAACCATCTAAAAATAAAAATACAGATAATGACAAATCAGCAACTAAGCTTTTCCAAATAATATTTTTATTTGATAAGCTTTTGCCTACCTGATGTGAAATGAAAACTTGAACTAATACCGCTATTAGAATTCTTACTCATATTTTATTAATGTAAAAAAAAGAAAAGTAAGATAAATTTAGTTTTGCCAAATAGTCTAATAGCATATATATCAATACAACAAAAATTATATTACATATTCAAGTTACTAAGCATAAAAATTTAACCTTTTCATCTGCGATCCCTCAGGGACTAGTAAGCTCCGTTTCCGGACGATTTAGAGCACACCTTAACACTAAGCACTATTATTTAGGTTAGTGTAACTGCCGTCTGCTCGTTGCTCTTTTACAACCATACTATTTAGTACTGTTGATTTAGATCCGCGATTGTCCATTTGGTTTTCACCAATCTTAAGATTTATTACCTTATCTGAGTTATTAATTCAGCCACTTATAGTTTTTCAAGTACAGTTTGGTATCTTAAGCTTTAGGAGTTTCCCCGAGTTTGACAGTTTATAGCCTTAAATTTTTTTTATATAATATTATACAAAAAAAAATATTTAGTCCCCTAGATCAATTTGAAATAAGAAATTTATTAAATATTGATGCACCTTTATTTGGAAATTTACATATTTCTATGACTAATATAGGGTTATATTTAATTATTGCAGGTTTATTTATATTAATTATGAATTCGTTAAGTACAAATTACAACAAATTAGTAAGTAATAATTGATCAATAAATCAAGAATCTTTATACGCAACTATATATATAGCATAATTACAAATCAAATAAATAGAAAAAGTGGTCAAATATATTTCCCTATTATTTATACTATATTTATTTTTATTTTAATGAACAAGATAGTCTTACGTACAAATTTTAAATAGATATACTATATACCCTTATTATTATTATATCATGTTTAAATTTGATATATTACCCCTCCGCAGGGAAATTATTAATAAAAAACTCTTTACCATTAGCCATTATACCTTAGCTAATGATAAAGGGAACCAATTTTAGATTCGAACTAAATTAAATATTTATCCTTAGTATCCCCGACGGGGCTTTACCCACCGTCGGGATTAGGATAAATACTTGTTTTACCAATTAAACTAATTGGTGTGAAAGGTAACCAAAGAAAAAGTAAATAATTAAAAGTAAAGATTTTTATCACAAAACCTAAAACAACCTCCGAAAAAGAAATAAATCCCCCCTCTCTTAGTCATTTATATTTTACGACGTAAAACCCCATATTCCTTGGCTACCTAATTATACAAAAGCAAACTTAACCTAAAAAAAAAAAAAGAATTTAATTTTTTTTTTCTTTTTTCTTTTTACCTTTTTTTTTTATCTTTTATTTGAAACTAAACTAAACTAAACTAAACTAAACTAAACACAGAAAAAGGCAGAAAAGAAAAAAAAGAAAAGAACTTTCGCTAAAAAAAAAAGTTAATAGCTTGTTGTGCCTAAAAAATTTTTTTTTATTTTTCTTTTTACCTTTTTTTTTTATTTTTCATTTTATTGACCCCTTTGCTAACTAAATAAACCACTTAATCATGAAAATTACTTCTCACATGTTTCCGTTTTCAACCTCCAAAAAAACTTTTAAAACCACACCCGAAACCACCCTAACAATATGGTCCACATCTTCCTTAGTAACCGTGTAGGCAGGAGCAAGAATGATGTGATCTCCACAAACACCATCCACAGTACCTATTCCTGCGTAAACTGTCATGTTGAATGGGGGTGAGATAGCCAAGTCCTGAATTCTCTGAGCAACCCCAAGTTTCGGATCGAATGGCTCCTTAGTTGCTTTCTCCTTAACGAACTCCAGGCCCCAGAAAAGACCTTTCCCTCGAATGTCACCAACATTTGGATGATCGCCTAACTTTGCTTTCAGGCCTTCTTCCAAATATTTACCTTGTTTGATGACATTCTCCATCAAATTTTCTTCCCTTATGATTCGCTGAACCTCCAAGGCAGCAGCTGCCTGTACTGGCATAGCTTGGTAGGTCAGCCCATGAACGAACTGTCCACTTCCCTCCATCATCCTATTGAAAACCTTTGGTGATAGCATCATAGCACCAATGCTTTGATACCCTGCACCAAGTGCTTTAGCTGTAGTTTGAATGTCAGGTACAACGTCCTCCGCTTGCCAAGCATGCAAAGTGCCAGTTCGACCCATTCCGCACATGACCTCATCTAGTATGAAGAGAGCACCGTGTTTATGACAAACGTCTCGCATTGCTTTGAGATAACCTGGCACATATGGAACACATCCTAGAGCGGCACCGACAACGGGTTCAGCGATGAAACCAATGACTGTTTCCGGACCTAACTCTTGGAATTTAGCCTCAAGCTCAACAGCTTTTCGAGTAACGAAAGCTGTATCAGATTCACCCTTACCCTGTTGACGATAGGCATAACATGGAGAAATGTGGTGAACATTCTCCATAAGGAATGGAGTGTAAGGTGCTCTCCGGGTTGGAAATCCTGAGATTGCTAAAGCTCCAAGCGTGTTGCCGTGGTATGAAGACAAACGGGCGATGTAGTTGACACGAAGAGTTTCTTTGTCTTTTTCGTAAAAAAATTGGCGTCCCAACTTCAAGGTAGCTTCCATCGCCTCAGAACCAGAACCAGTTAAATAGACTCTAGCCATTTTTCCATCTGTACCGTTGATGAGCTCCCTGCACAACTCCTCAACAACACGGTTCTTCCAAAAAGCCGACGATAAATAAGGAGTCCCGGTTTTTAACTGTTCCGAAATTGCTTGAATGACTCTCTCGTTTCCATGGCCAAGGCAAGAAACTGCAGCACCTGAAGCTGCGTCAAACACCTTGCGGCCATCGCTTGTGAAAAGGAAATTTCCTCTCCCACCAATAATCTCCGGATTGGTCTTGCGGAGATTACGATGAAAAGAGTACTCCTGAGTAGATTGAGTGGAGGCCATAATGCACGACGATGTAGATAATGTATGAGATATTGACCAAAAGAAAACTCAAAGAGTTAACTAATGACAAACTTGATCTGGCTTGATAAAGTAGAGATAATTGTGATGGATTGTGAAAGGTTTGTTTCTTGATCTGTTACTTGTTTGTTTGTTTGTGAATTGGTGAGCTCGTGTTTGTTTCTTGATCTGTTGCTTGTTTGTTTATGAATTCTCAAATCGAATTTGTAAAAAAAAAGTTGGGTACCCTACTACAAGATACCACCTGCGGGCAAAGGATTCGCACCTTTAATTTTGGGGCATAACCCTAATATGTTAACTATTACATCAACCCACATTCGCTGCTGCTTCTAATACTAAAGAAATTAGAAGCAGCTTATCTTACAAGATGCATAATATAAAATCTTTTCTAAAAATTATAATCATTGTAAACTTATTTATATTGGCATAGGCTATATACCAAGTGCCTTGACTAAGATTGTACAGGAAGACTCACAAATGCGTGAGGTTTTGGTGGACTTGTTAATGATCATTCTAAACTAGGAGAACTTCTATTTAATAAAGCTTGTAATGTATCTGTATAGAATTGTGGAGTCATTCAAGGATTTCTCACTGCTACTTTTCCATCTAACAATTGTCTGTAGACAATATATAAAAATAATCAAGCAGCAACCACACTTACAATAGAACCAAAACTACTAATTAAATTTCACCCTGCAAAAGCATCAGGGTAATCACTTATACGACGCGGCATTCCTTGTAGCTTGTTTTACTTTGCTTATAAATAAAAATAAAAAATTTTTTATGAGATTATCTCAGAATAAAAATTTTTATATTTATACAATTTATCAGTATCTAATTTATTTTTAATAGCTTCAGATGCTAAACGTAAATAATTTACAGCAGACCCGACACTATCATAGCATTTAATAAACTGTTGACTACTATCATAAAGATAAACCTTTTTCTTAACTTAGCTAATGTTGCTTCCAATTTAGGTTTATCATACATAGAATTATTAGGTCCTCTTCAATCTTTGTTCATATGCGCCAGAAACTCTTTAGATTTAATTTTATTAAACATTGGGTTTAAGTCACCCACCTTAGCTCTACTCATTTTATCTAAGGTAGTTGCAAAATGAACTTTAGATCAAAACAGATTTAATTCACCCTTTCGGTCCAGGACTAGGCCCTTCGGCCGAAGGGCGGAAAACAAAGCACTAAATCTTCTTTTAGCGCTTTCAAATAAAGATTTACCTTTACGGTACTCAGAGATAAGCTTTTTAGATTATTCTGAGTCTTTGAAACCAACACAACACTAGATCCAACAACAGGGTTTAAATTAAGAATTGCCTTTTATGGCGGCTACTTCGTATGCCGCCCTAATATATTCTTGTTCTTTATCGATAATAACCGTTTTTGTATATGCATCAGTATGACTATCCCCTAAAACAACGAAAATAACCGTCGAAAAAATTTCATGACCATACTTTAAAATCGAATTAGAAATAAAACGACCATCGGCTGTTATAAATCCCGATAGGGAAAAAAAAAATAAGTATATAATATTTTGGATAAATCCCTACACTACCTACATACTCCTTACCTTTAACAATATTGTGTATAAAATAAACACCACCACCACCAACCACCCTTATTTTTATATTTATTATGTTTTATTATTAAATACTCTTCTTAAAAAATTATATTTATTCAGAATAATCAAATATTAATTAATCTAAAAATTTATATTTATTCAGAATAATCAAATATTAATTATCCTTAAAAAATTATATTTATTCAGAATAATCAAATATTAATTACTCTTCTTAAAAAATTATACAAAAAGCTGGTGTGACATTTAAATACATCAAATCCTGCTTTTGTTCTTGGCTGAATTTGTGTTTAGGTTTAACCGTAATCAGATTATTGTCGACTGTTGTTTGAAGAAAATTATCATCATCTTCTTCTGGCTTTTATTCAGGTTTAAGTTCAGGTTAAGGATCACAATTAGAATTAAAAGAGAATTCTTTAGAATATCCATTACTATCACCATTACTTTTTATGAAAAACAGACGGATATAATATATAAACCATACAAAATAACATAATACAAAAGTTCACAAAATATATAATCATATCACTATGATTTTTGGACTATTTCATCAACTGCCCCCTTTTTTTATAGCTACAAGCTATCTTAATAAAAAAAAAAGAGTTAAGTTGCAAGACGTATTGTCTCTGGAGATCCCAAAATAAATTCATATCTACATTATTAGGTTTCCTGCTAATTGTCTATTTGTCATGCCTATACATAAATAGAATTTCTAGCATACAGTCTTGTACAAATACCTAATTTATTAGATAATGGGCCTACTTTGACCTAAGAAATGTTGAGGGAAAAATGTAAGATTAACCCCTAGGAATAGTATTCAGAATTGTACTTTAGATAATGTTAAATTATAATTTAAACCTAATAATTTAGGTACTCAGAAGTATCACCCGCTAAACATAGCAAATACAGCACCCATACTTAATACATAGTGAAAGTGAGCAACAACGTAGTAAGTCAATTAAATTGCTCATTTTTTTGATACTAATTAATAAAGGTAACTAACAACAATAAATTATTATTTTTAACAATTCTTCTTTTATACATACCACCTAATAGTGGAATTTATCTTAAAGTTTTTAACTTTATTTACACGCATCTAGACCTACTGACTATTTCACTCTAGCCGACCTTTTTCTTTAAATCCTTCTAAAAATGCAGACTTAACCTTAAATTCATTTATTCTTTCAGTTGAAATTTCACCAGTGTGCAAACCGAGAGGGTTACCATGAAGACTAACTACACTATTTCCTGATGATTGGGTTACTTTTCTTACTATAGAATCTCATTTAGAAAGCAAAGGTTTAGTTTCCGAAAAATCAAATTCATGTACAGGTTTGCTGTTTAAAATTCCCTTAACAACTTTAGGCGGAGTTTCAAACAAACCCATAAATTTAGCTAGAATACAACTTATTTTAAAATTATCATCATTAACATTATCAAACATATAAGGAAAGAATAAAGGAAAAATACTATTCTTTTGAGGTATAACTTTAACCGAGGTTCCACTATAAATTAAAGGTATTAGATCTCTAAGGGAGTTATATCGACATGTAAAGCCAAATTCCTCGCTAGAATCCTTTTGGTATAAAAAAAAAGCTAAACTATTACCTTTAGAACATATAATAAAAATGCTATTTTTACCATAAGTCATAGCTACCTCCTTGGCATATCTGGTAGCCTGCTCCATTAAAGGCAATCAACCCCCTCCTAACATACATTTTACTTCTACACAAAGAAAAGGTGATCATTTCTCCACACCTCTACATTTAACCGAAAAATCGATGAACTGACGGGATATTGTTTGACTTTCAGGAGTAGTAAGAAAACCTTTTTCTAAGGGAAAAATATGATTTAAAAATGCATTCACAAAACCTTTACAATTGGCTTCAATATCTTTCCCTTTTACCACATCAAAACCGAAAGGTATTTCTGTATCTCTACCCCTAACTAACTCTAACTGGTGATTTAATACTTCCGAAGCATTTTCATTAAAAAAAAACAGCTCATTAAGAAAATGAGAAGGAGGTAACTCCTTTTTAACATCAATTTTATTTATGTCGTTTATTACAATCTCAAAATATTTATACAAATCCTTTTTTTCTACATAATTATTATCATCTATTTTATAATAATCATAACGACCAGATATACCTATTTCTTCACATTTGTCTAACATTTCATCTATCGATGAATTATTTGATACTTGAACATTTTTATCCGCACATTTGTAAAATTCTATTAATAATTTGTCACGAACTAAAGTACGACCATCATCTTTTAATCTATAACCAGCTTGAGTTAAATTATCCTTTGTGAATCCATTAGTTTCATTGTAATAAGGATTATAACTCTTAAACAATTCAGAGTCATATAAATTATTAAATTTACGAACAGGCTTAGCCTCAAGTAAACTACCCTTTATACTAATTCAAACAGGGTCAATTATTTCCTTATAAACCTTATAAGACTCACCGGATACCTTATAACCAAAAAAGGTTTCTCTTTCTATCATATGATTACACTCTCTTGATTTATATACTATAAAACCGTATAAATTTCTTATTGTCTCTTCATCCATATCCAGAGATATAAGATCTCCATCAGCTTTAAGTACAGTACTTGTAGGTAGAAGACAACTTAACATTGAACCAGTAATAATAAGATAAATAGAATTTAAGCAAACAGATTTACCATTAATACGACGAGATCAACCTAAATAATCTAGACATAAAATAAATCTAAAATTATCAGGAATTATACCTAAATTGTAAACTTGTACCAATATGCTAGTGAAAAAAGTAATAGGTATAATTAAAGTAAAATATGTTGTAAGAATAGCTAAACTAAAACTATACCCTAAATAGTAATAAAAAAAATGTAATACTGGTATTCTTACATTAAATCTAATTAATAAATAAATAATCAGCATAATTAGTAAATACCTTGGATTATTTAGCATAAACATTAGAAAATTTAAAAAGGAAACAAATAAGTTTTCTTTTTTCGAAAATAAAGGATTTATTATAATAAAAATTGCAGTTAATAATCATAAACTAATACAAAATATACTATATCAGTCGAATAAATCAATATTAGGGTTATTTACATAAAACACAACAACAACAGTTAAGATACTTAAAGCTAATAATTTGACAAAAATATTGTTATAATTTGGATTTTCAAGAAATAATTTTAGTTTATTGTAGTAATTACGCGTATAGACAGCATTATCTAAAACCCATAATAGAAAGAAATTAACATATAAAAATAATAACATAAAGTCTTGAAAACAAAAAATTATCAAAATTAGCTTATTACTGAATTTTTTAATAAAGTAATAATCATAAAAATTGTAAGTCAATTAAATTACTTACTTTTATTGCATAAAACACTACTCACGCAGTGGATCGGACTATAACTTATCTAATCATTTAACTAAATAAACTTTCGACTGTCACGTTTAGTCTCTACGGATCCTACTAACTAACAAATTAACATTCTCATTAGCTTTGGTTTCCACGGTATTATCTTATACGAGCTCATGGCTATCTTTTCCACATTAAGAAAACATATAAGACTTCACCGTTAGCAAATAAAGCTTGCGCCTTAATTTACCGAAAAATGAAAGAATTTTATCATGGTGACAAGACAACACGACACTTACTAAGAAAGCTTTTGACGAAATTTTTTTAAGGACTCTAACTTTTCACCAAACAGGGGGTAATTAATACAATGTCTTATTATTTTTTCTAATACTTCTTTTTTGTACACCTCTAAAAAATAAAATTTTCCGGCTACCCCAGTATTTCGAACTTTATTTGATATTTCAAAGTACTGTTTTATAGCTTCTATTAAATAAACATCATTGTTTTGCCCTATTGAAAAAGAATGATTATTCGATTTTCTAATAGAAAAACAACCTTCAGCTTCTATAAAACCTGATAATCAGCCTTCAAAATAATTTGGTATTTTCGGCGCAACCTTAATATTCGAATTTATAATAGCTATTTGTTGATTATATTTTAAACCCCTGTTTAATAAATAACTTTCTGCCGAGGTATTAGTTAAACATGTTTTTAAGAATGCCAGTTGACAAATTTTTTTTGATGTTAAAGGAGGATAAGTATCAAAAATTTTTATTATTTTTACAATTTCTTCCTTTTTATATATAACTCAGATGACATCCGCTTCTTTACCGGTAATCCTAACCGTTCCACCAATTACTTTCGCAATTTCAATTAACATATTATAATTAGATTTAATATTAGACAATTTAATAATTAACCTGTATTGTAAGGATTGTCTACGTCAATGATTTACTTGAATACTACCATCTCCATCCATCAACCCTACTCAAAACATTTTTATATATTCCTCGTAATTATTTTTATATAAGAAATTATTTGGATTGGCGTGACCACAGCTAACATGATTAAAACTAACATTAACACTTCCTTCGGACCCTGAGGGAGGAAGGTCCCCACCAACTTTGTTGAGGGAAGACATCTTTAATTCTGTCTTGGTGTTAAAAAACAAACTCGGCTTAATTATAGCCAATAAAAAAGTAAAACCTGCATCGTGGAATGCTATATCCAGAGAAGCATTAGCTAAAACTACACCACTCACATATTAACATAGTTTAGTTTAACGTAGATTAAATACGATGTAAACTAAACCTATATCCTTTGTACGTGGTATTATTTTCAATATTAGAATTTATTGTATCATGAGAAATATTCAAAGCACTTTCGGCTTCCATTATTCCTTCATATTTACATATAACTCGCCATCTTTAAATACAAAGATAGCTTTTCTAATATGTTTTTGGGACTTCATTTTTTCTATTAAGGCTTCGCCCAGAATATTCAGGTGAAGATGTTTCCATTAAAGGTTTTTCATCTTCATTTGAGGGATATTTAGATATATATCAAGAAGTACGGAATAAAAATTCATTTTCCATAGCTATTTTTAGAGATATAGTAATTGAACGATTACCTAAAGATATTGCTAGTGAAGTTAAAGAAGGAAATATAACCAGCAATCTTTTAAATTCATCATAGATGAATACAACACCAGAAGATCTATTTAGGCTGCGCCGAAATCTTTAACCATGTTTCTAGTCCCTCAGGGACCAGCAGCCTAAATGAGGTATACTTAAATTTCTAGCAGCGTCTTTTATAGCATTATATTTTGGCTTTATTTGCTTAATTCCAAAAGTTTCACGCACCTTTAGATTATCTACTTCTAAATTCACTTCTTCTATAATAACAAAAGCAAAATTAACCAGCCCATATTTTAAAATAGCACTGGAAATAGGTCTTTCTTTCTGTGCTTCAAGTAGAGCTAAATTAAAATAATTAGATAATCTAACTTTTACAGATCTTGTGCGGCTGGTGGGCGAAGCATACTTCGTGAGCCCTACATAACACTTTCCATTTAATTTATTTACAATCATGTAAAGATATCCCTTATGGCTGGTGGGCGAAGACCCGCCCCCCTTAAATTATTTATACAATTCTTTTCTATCATTATGGGGCAGCCCAAGTTTGTATAAATCTTTAATGCTTTATTTGGTTTTAATCTGTCTAAAGCTTTAAGTATATTCTTATTTTTAATATTAAATAAAAAGAATGAGCCCAAAAATAATAATAACCTACTTACTTTTAAGGCGCAGCCCCGTAGATTAAAGGCGAAGAGTAAAACCAAAGTATCTCCTACTACCTAAAAAGTAACCCAATAGGATTATAGTTTGTATGCGTAAAAAAAAATATTCATTAATCCTGTGTAGCCAATCTATCATAACTAAATATATACCCATTATAAACACCACCTACCTTTGCATAATTTTTTATAGTACTATGACTTATTTTTAATGCTCTTTGAGCATCCATAACTCCATCATATTTATTAAGGAAATTTTTATTTATATCATACACAAACACTGCTTTTCTAATATGACTATTATTATTAATATTTAATACTAATTCCTCACAAGCCATAGAATGTCAATTAGCTATTTTAGGCGTGTCTTTTAAATTATAAGGTATATTACTTAAATACCACTCTCCTCTAAAGATGGTTTGTTCTTTTATAATGTCAACTAATGTTGAGTGATTTGATTTAATTAATTTAGCTAAAGTTAAGACTGAAGGGAAAATAACTAATAACTCTTTAAATGAGTTATATACATAGATAGGATAAGCTGATTTAGCTTCAATAATTCTTATCTTACTTTCGATAGAATGACTTTTATTATAAAAAGGATTATTTTCACCCGTTACTGCCCTTGCTATTAAACATTTAGTTTTCTCTGAATGTGTTCTATTATTAGCTAATTCTGACAGTAACTTCTTGGTTTCTTCTGTATGTTTATAACCTAAAGAAGAATAACCTTCTTTTAAGACGTTGTAATAAGGTATAAGATGAGTTATATAAAAAGTCTCTCTTATCGTTAAAGATTCGGCTTTAACATATTCTAAAATATAAAGAGTAAAATTTGAATAATCGTACTTAAGTAAAGCTTTAGTAATGGGCATATTCAAATTTTGTTTACTTCTTAAAAAAGCCTTATTAAGATAATTTCTCATCCTAGAAGCTAAATTAATAGAACTTCCTACATAAGTATGCCCATTTACCTTATTAATTAAACAGTAAACACCTGATTTATCTCTTTGTTCTTTTAGTATATTAACTCTATCTTCTTTGAAGCTATCATAAACTTTTACAGCATTTAAGTTTTGAATCTTATCTTGATTACCAGCCTGCTTATTACTAAAATTAGAATAAGATCGAGTTATAACCATGTGCCCCAAAGGCTGTGCTGTCTTAACAAAGTTTAGATAATTAATGCTGCATCTTAATGAATATTTTTTTACTTGGACTATATCTTCCCGGAGTAAACTCCGGGGACCACATCTAGTCTCTGGGGTTCCTACTTGGATAATTTTTTCTATCCGTTGGTTACCTGCTGATAGTTCAAAATTATAC
The DNA here is from genome assembly GCA_006503525.1 of Cryphonectria nitschkei. NCBI lineage: Eukaryota > Fungi > Ascomycota > Sordariomycetes > Diaporthales > Cryphonectriaceae > Cryphonectria > Cryphonectria nitschkei. Next base: position 90,569 of record LAZJ01000048.1, read on the forward strand.
ATTGTCACTAAAATTAAAGAAATTTCTAGTAGCATAATTGTCAGAAGTTTCCAGCATATGGTGGTCTTTAAAAGGAGAGCTAAGTGGATTATTAACCCTCCGATTGTAAACATGAATACGAAACCTAATGCAAATAACATTGAAGGTGTTAACTTTAAAGATCCTCCGTAACATGTAGCTAATCAAGAGAAAATTTTAATACCCGTAGGTACAGCTATTATTAATGTTGCAGCTGTGAAATAGGCTCTTGTATCCACATCCAAACCAACAGTGTACATGTGGTGACTTCAAACTATGAATCCTAATATTCCAATTGACATCATCGCGTAAACCATACCTATGTACCCAAATACGGATTTATTTGAATTAGCAGATATAGTTGTACTAATTATACCGAAACCTGGTATAATTAAGATGTAAACTTCAGGATGACCGAAGAATCCAATTCCGTACTATATAATTATTTATACATCCCTTTAATTATATAACTTAGTATAATTTACTAACCTAGATATACTACCTAGAGGAATCCGACTGTACATTAAGCGGCATTTCAGCCACCTACCGGTGAACCAGTCTGTAGCGATTTCTTAGAAAATCGACGGTCTTGTCTTATATGGGAAAAGATTTTGACCGTAAGACTATCTTTGTAATAGTCACACCAATATTGCTTCTGCATTTTATTGTTTTTTTCTAAAAATTACACAATAAATAGTATAGCAAAAACTAAAAGTTAAGGTATACTTAACAGTATTCATTATATAAGGTCTTATATTTTATATCTGCCTTAAATAATTATTTTAGCTTAGGGCTAAACCTTACTTTATTTTCCTAAATTTATATAAATTACATAATTTTATTTATTTGTTTAGCTAAATTAATTAATTCTAATCTAGTACCTTTATTTAAATGATCTTTATTAACTAATCTTTTATGGCTGCGAAGCAGCCATGATTTTCACTTTAAATAACTATCTTTCTTTTTAGACATAAGATTATAATTATCAAAATAAGCAAATAAACCTTTACAATTTTTTAGCCCATTTACCCTAAGTTCTCATACATTTTCTGCATGATGTGCCACTACAGAACATTCAATTGAATATTTATTTAGTATATTAACTAAATGTTCAAAAACACATTTATTGGCTTCCCACTTTTGAGTTAATATAAATCAGAGCTTGCGCCCCTAAAAGCAGAACTATTAGGGCTGCGCCGTAATGAAGGCTAGCTTCGCAGCCGTAAAAGAACCTTCTCCATCTGTTATACCAGATAGTCAACTATCATCTAAAGTAGGAATTACACAAATATCTAAAGGAACTATAGTATTAAAATTCTTTTTTATTAAGGCTCCTCCATGCTACGCAGGAAGGAAAGCTCTTCATTAAAAGTAGATAAAAAGATTAAAAATATTGCTTTCCTTGTTGGAAATACCATATTTCTAGTCCCTCAGGGACCAGCAGCCTAAATAATAAAAATAAACAATTAAATAAAACGCTTAGGAAAATAGGTAACGATGTGAATTAAAGGAATACTGCTAAATATTCATCATCTAAGGTCTTAATCTATTTTACATCTGCCTTAGATAATTTATATAGCTTTGACTAACCTTACTTTATTTTTCCTGTGTTTATATAGATTCTAAAGTTTATTGATTTCTTTTACAATTTAAGAAGTAAACCAGCCCTGGGGAATGTTTAGCCGCAGTTACCCAAACTAGCTTTTTTCAAAGTAGCGCGCAAACGACCTTTACACTATATTTAAAGATATTAAAAGGAAAATCCGGGAAGAGAACATTTAAAAGATGTGCATACGAAGAAGTATTACTTCTTCGTATGCACCTAAAAGACGAACCCTAAGTTATTCCCTTGAATCTAGTTAGATTATACAAACTTAAACCATCATTAACAAATATCTTTCTTTAAAAAGTTTGTTGCATTTCAAATAATTTCTAATTGTAGTATGGCTAGTTCCAAGTGCAACCGCTGCTTTACGTACAGATTCGTAGATTACTGTTTCATTGGTATTAAGATCTGTTACTGATAAATTTATACCAGAAACAGGTTGTTTAATTCTTGTAGATTGGTAAGCTTTAATCTTATCTATAGTTTCCTTGGGTCTTTTAATCCCTAATTTAGCCTCAGACATTTTAGTTAAAGTTTCTAATGATAACTTTTTACCTTTACGGGCAAGACTTAGTCTTGATCGAGTTATATCAGAAAAAATACGATTTTGGGCTATTTTGGACATTAAAGCTTTAGTTTTCTCGGAGTGAGTGAAACCTAACTTACTTTTGGCCATCTGAATTCTAACTTCTAATGGAAATTTACGCCCTAAAGGTGAACCAGCAACGAGTAATATATTATAAACGGGTTTCAATAAATCCATATAATACTGTTCTCTTTGTATAGTTTCATCTTTACCACAATATTCAAGAATTTCTAAAGTAAAATTCTCATGACCATGTTTTAATATGGCTCGATATATTAAACTGGTTTTTTGGTTATTTACTAAACTTTTTCCGTAATATTGTTGAAGTCTAGGACCCAGATTTATACTACTACCTATATAAGTATTTCCATTAACTTTATTAGTCCAACGGTAAACCCCTGACTTCAGTTTATTATCCTGAACAATAGATTGCTTTTGCTCCTTAGGGTTTGTATAAATAACCAATGCGCTTGCTGCTATATAAGAAGAATCAGTAGTATAAAAAGAAAGATCATTGATAATAATTATAGCAACCAGAAAGAGAGAAAAAAAGAATAATAAGCAAATTAAGTAAATATTCTTGGACGCAAGCTCTTCTTGTAGGCGCAGCCCAAATCTGTGTGTATTTTGTTTAATAGATTGTTTAATCACTCAACCAAAACCTAAATTATCTTTAATATAATTTAATACTTCTATATCTGAACTAGATTGAGTGATAACAAAAGATAAGTCCCCTCTCTTAGCTATAATAAAAGAACCTTCTCCTTCCGAAAAACCAATTAGTCGGCGCAGCCCTAAAAATCTACTATCAGGTTGTTTTAAGTCAGGGTAATATTCTTTAAATTTAGAGTAAAAAGAAGAAAACTCAAAAGATTTTTGAATTACATTATCTAATCCAGAAGATAAGCAAGTTATCAGAAGCATTACAAAAAAAAGAAATAAACTTATAAAACCTATTTTTAATAAGAAAAGATGTTGGAATAAAATAGGATCTCCACCACCTGCAGTTTCAAAGAAAGATGTATTAAAATTTCTATCTGTAAGAACCATTGTAATTCCCTATGAATATATTGTCCTACAGTTTGTTAACTATGACTAACAATAAGAAGTCTTATAACGTAATAAAGAATATCATAAATAAAACGTGAGCTGTAATTATAATATTATATAAAGTACAGTTATAGTAGGCACTCACCGTATCACTACGATGTTTGGACTAGATCTTATATTTTTAAGTTGTAAAAATTTTGTAAATGATCTCAAGTAAAGTTAATCCTTCTATCGTTCATATAAGATTTAATATGAACGATTTTTTCCATTCCTATTTTACCTTTATGTTCACCTTTATTAAATATACTGACTACTTTCATTCAATCTTTAGCATCTAAATATTTAGTACCAAATAAAGGATAACTTTCCAAATAACAACTTAAAATCAAATTAGCCTCTAAGCTAGTAGTTCTAACTCTAAACTCAAGGTTTGGTCTATCTTGTCTAATAGATTTTACGGTTGTTAATAAAAATTTCGCTATTTTTTCTAAAAAATCTAGATTACTATTACCATTGTGATCAAGTTGCCTCTGAGAAATTTCAAGTTTACACTCAGATCTTCCCCTGAGGGGGAGATCCCCGTAGGGGGATCTAGTATATTTACCAGACAAAGTAGTTCTGACTTGAAATGAACCATCAGCTTCAATAAATCCAGACAATCAAGCATTAGATGTTAAAGGACTATCACTTAAAGGTTTTTTAACAAATTTAGTATACTTGGAATTATTTAATCAATCTATTAGTTTATAGAAACTATGAATTTTAGGTGTACGCATATTACCATTTAATATAGAAACAATTAAAATTAATCCTTTATAACTATTTATAGTTAATATATTAACATTTACACCTTTTTTTTTGCAATAGAACCTTCACCTAATACTTTTTGAATTATTAAGGCTAAAGGTAAATCTTTCAAGTGAAAAACAATTTGTACTGATGCATAGTTTAATACACCTTTTAAGGATCTTTCCGTCTTAGGAACCACAATCGTTCCGTCACCTTCAATCAATCCGGTTAAATAAGAAGAAAAAGGTAAATTATTAAGATATTTATACTCTGCTAATAAATCTGTAGATATAGAAGAAATAGTAAACTTTGTTCGTTTAAACAATCTATTTAATTCACTTTTACTAGATAATAAAGGTATATTTAAAATAAACCCACAACCAAAATACTCAGGCGTATAGTCTCTGGGGATATTTAAAAGGCTAAAGCCTAATAAATTTCCTGCTGATTGCGCTAGATTATAAAGACTAAAAATTCACGGTTCCCAGCATATAGCCATTTTTAAATCGGGCAGAATTTTACCCGCTAACACTGGTAAAGATAGTAATAATAATACAGCAGTAATAACCACAGCTCATCCAAATAAAGCTAATTTGTGAAGTCTTATACCAGGTGTTCTCATATTTACTACTGTTGTAATGACATTTAAATTAATTACTCCTACCCATTAGAGGAAGGTATCACGTAACTGTGAGTAGATACGCTTACCCGGCTATACCTAAAGACAGGAAATATTTAGCCATAGGAATAAAATATCCATCCTTCGACCCAGGTCCAAGGACCATTGGGGAAAAGTATTTCCGGATATTTGAACATAATATTACTATTATGGTTGGACCATATCTTAAGCGCATCGATTAATCGACACGGTCTATAACGTAAGGCCTCTGAGGAACCTACTCACAATATGAATTATTGTTTTGGTTTCCTGCTGATAGTCCTAAAAAATTTAATAAAATAAGACATATTCAAATCTATTATTAACCATGAGAATTAGGAAATTCCAGCATATAGTTATAAATTTTGTATCAACCTCATAACTGCTAATTTTGAATATAAAGATTTTAACTATTATACGACTGAAGAAGCTATAGCTCCACTTTTACAAATATATCCACGGTATGGTATATTTGTATCTAACCGTTTAACTATAGTTGTATGAGAAACAGGGAAACCTTTACTTGAAAAGAACTTTACACATTTACCTAAACTTTCAAATACAATTTCCTCTTCACTTTCTATATTTACTAATAATACTGATTTACTTAAACTATTAACTGGTTTACTTCTATTAAAGTTAACTCTATCCTGTTCTAACATTATAGCTATTTCTGGTAGAGTCATATTGGTATCTTTGGCAGTATCTACTCGTTCTCTTAAAAATAAGTATTTACCTAAATAATAAGTTCCCTTACTTAAATGCTTAGTAAATGTAGTATGAGCAATATTAAGTTTAGATATAAAATCTTTTTGTTGCAAAGTATAATAATAAAGAATAGATTTGTCCCTATTATACATGTATAAAGGTTTGGCTGAAGATCCACTAGGATTGTTGGAAACTTTTATAGTATTTAAATTAAAAGAAGGGTCCAATAAATAATATTGTTCTAATACTATCTCGGGGTTAAAGTCAGGGTAATAAGGTAAACATATTACTTCTAATTTAAAACTAGATAAACCTTTTTCCTTGATTAAAGGAATTAATTTTCCTATACTTCTGTGAGTTTGATTTAAATAACCTTTTAATCTAAAAGCCAACTGTGAAGATGAACATACATATTTTTGATTAGTATCTAAATGAGTAAAAATATAAACACCACATTGTTGTACTTTACCATGAGGTAAGCCTATCTTATCATCAATTAATCTTCTAGTTTCTAATTTATGCAAATATTCAAAGGTTAATCTAGGCATATTAATTAAAGAATTAAAGGTTTCTTCATTTACTAATATACCAGAGTAAGCTAATATCTTATTTATTACATTTAAGGTAACGGGTTTACCGCTTAATAGTTGAGCTTTAGCTAACTGATGAACATAAATACTATCTCCTTTCCTACCTAAAATCAGACTTCAATCTGAATTTTTATTTGCGACTTCGACCTGAGGCAATTTTCCTTTTATTTCAAGGTCCGAATCTGAACACTTTATCTTCTCAATTTTTGACTTACTACTGTAGTTAACTTTTAATATTAAACTACCACTGGTAGAAAGAAAACAACTATAGTTTAATGTGTCTGCGTAAAGCGCGGACATGTCGTAATTTTCATAATTAAAAATTAATAAAAAATCGAAATTGATTGCACCTAATAATGAACTAACACCAGATAAATGTAAAGCAAATATAGCTAAATCTACACTAGGACCACTATGACTTTGAACTCCAGAAAGAGGAGGATAGATTGTTCACCCTGTACCAGCACCACCTTCAATACAAGCTGAAAAGACCAATAAAACTAAACTAGGCGGTAATAATCAAAAACTTATATTATTAAGTCTTGGGAATGCCATATCAGGGCCACCAACCATTAAGGGCATCAGAAAATTTCCAAACCCACCTATCAATGCTGGCATACAATTATCAAATAATTTTCATTAAAAGCTGGACTATATCTTTACCTTTAAACATAAAATATTTAGCACACTTACCATGTACATACTACTATTTAATTTAGTCGAAGTAGCTGCCATATTAGTAAATACTAAGTAGCTCAAATAAAGAAATATTTTTACTAAGGTATTCCACATATAGTCTCTGAGGATTCTACTAAATAAAAGTGTTTAACGCTTGACTATCAGAGCTTGCGCCCCTATATAAGATTTGAGATAATCAAGCCCCTTTATCTTTGGTTTCCGGCTGATTGCCTAATCCTTTAGTTATGTTACTGTATTCTACCGCTTTTCTTTTAATGAAAGTCTGTAGTACTAGTTACAAAAGCTCTTAAGGGATCCCAGCATATAGTGGAAAGTAAGTAAGATATTTCTATCTTACCCGGCCATGCCCTATATATTTAATTTTCATATGAAAATTTTCATTTGCCACGATAATAACCAGACTTATTACCTTTTAGATATTCTCTAATAACATAACGATCACCTTTTAGATGTTTAGCCAAACTATTTAAAGAGTAAAAAACCAGGTTTTTATTAGAATCATCTTTAAATTCAGCTAAAATAGCTTTAGCTGCTGGATGTTTAACATTATATAAATCCCGTTTACTTATAACTAAATTTTTAATTTGGTCCAAACTAAGTAAATCCATTTTAGTTGATTCTTCTATTAAATCTAAAGAAAAGAAAAAAGCATCTAAATACAAGGTACCTAAAGCTAAACAGTCACTTAAAGTAATATGATGAATATTTATTGAATTATACATATGTTGTTTTGATTCAAATATATATAATAAAGTAAAATTATCTGCACTATAAAGATACACAGGTGTACCTCTCTGCTTACGTAGTCTATCACGTATTTCTAGAGACATTGGTTCATGGTATCCAGAACTACTTGCTACCAAATCTACATTAAGATTTGGATTAAGACTATCAATAAAGTGTTGTTCTAATTCAACTACTTGCTCTAAGCTAGACTGCTCATCCATAATATAAATAGTTAATTTTATATTATTAAAACCGTATTTATTTAAATAACGTAAAACTCTACGTGCTTTAGTTTTAAGTATAGAATGACCTCTATATACAAATTCAAAGCTTGATGTTTGATGCTTGCACAGCCCCAAATTAACATTCTGGGCGAAGCCTTAATAGAGAATAACCATTACGGTAATAAAAAGGTAATTATAGTGGTTGGTTTACTTCGTAACAGCAACCAATATAAATTAAATAATTAAAAAGTGGCAGGAATTTATTTTTCTTCCTATTAATTAGCAGACCAAAAATTTTTTGTAGTTTCCTGCGAATTGTCTTTCGAATTGTAACTGTATTCTGCTGCTTTTCGTATACCGATAGGTTCCGAAAGTCTGCAATACTAGTATCAAAAGCTTTAAAGATGTTCTCGCATACAGTGGAAAGAAAGTAAGATATTTCTATCTTACCCGGCCATGCCTTAAATATATTTAATTTTGTCTAATATTCACAGAAGATCCTAACAATAACAATAAAAAACTAAAATAACAACCGGATAAAATTCCTTTAATAAATTTTGCCTTACGGGTTACATACTAATGAGATCGCTGAACTTAACTCTTTCTTCCTCTATTCATACCAGCCTTGATTAAGCGGATACCCTCTAACCCTGATTCTGTAAAATGAGCTTTATCTCTAATTAGTTTCGAAGCTTTACAGAAATCAGCAAAATCTAATGTTTTTACCCCGACTACAGGATACTTTTCGAAGAAAGGGATAATCTTAGTTGTAATATCTGAAAGTCTACTAACAATAAAATCTCCAACATCTTGATTTGTTTTTAAATAATAATGACCGCAGCCTAAATACTCAACCAAGGCCTTCATTAATTCTACATCACGTGAATGTTGAGTTATTTGAAAGCTTGACCATACTCGACTACCAGTTTTACAGCTTGAAGATTTTGCAACATTAACACTAAAACACCCTTCTCCGCTAACAAATCCCGCGAGTCAGTGGGGGTCAGGGATTGTCGCTACGTCTACAATAGGTCTTAAAACAGGTATGACATTAGGAAAAGCAGTTTGCAAGTCTTCACTTAGACCCCTATTCATCGATGCTTTAATACTGACAATTTTCATTAGACCCACCTGAGTGAGATGTTCTTGTCGATCCATTAACTCGAGTATTCTTTTAAATAATTCAAAGTCTGCTCGTTTTTTGGTAATTAAAGGGTAGTTATCTAAATGATCCATTAATACGGCTAAATGTTTAAAATATACCTTTAAACTAACTTGATTATCTCTAGCTGTTATGATACCCACTCCTCCTAATGAAGCCTGGATCTTTTCTAATAACGCAATATCCTTTACGTGTAAGTGGATTTCAAATACAGCTCTGACGGATCACCCCGTTTTAACATTATTACTTTTATGTATAACAATATAGAACGAGGACTCTCCATCCAAAAAACCAGTCAAAAATCAAGGATTCAATAAAGTAGAAGAGTCGCGCATCGCTTGTTTAGTAGAAGGGGGAAGAGAATGTGTAGAAAATGAGCGAAAGTTATAAGAACAGGGCAGAGCGCTATTAAAACGCGTAAACACCGAACCTGAACTTATTCTATTATACAAATTAATAGAATGACCCACATATAAATCCTTTCCATCTAGACTTTCTCATATGTAAACACCCTTTTGCTTTTTAGTTACTTTAAGAATAATATCCCTATTATAAAAAGGATCATTAACTAAAACCTTAACATACTTATGTTTAGGATCATTAGAATTTTTCTTGTCATGATTATCATTGTTACCAATAAAAACTTCTTTACTATTATCGTTACTTATATTATCTACATTTTCCTTACCTATGCGGTATAGCCCCTGTGTATAAGAAGAATAATAAATAATATAAGATTGCGATTCAAAATTAAATATATTTAAATTTTCGACCATAAAGAATATCATTAAAATAGCGTGAGCTGTAATAATACTATTATATAATTGGTTATCCGCAATATATTGAACACCAGGTCCACTCAATTCCATTCTAATTAATACAGAAAATGCTGTACCTAATAACCCCGAGAATAAAGCAAAAATAAGGTAGAATGTTCCAATATCTTTCGCATTAGTAGATCAGAACCATCTCTCAGTTCAAACTGATACTGAAGATGTTAAATTTATTGAAGAAGAGCTAACATCACTATTTTCACTAATATGAACTAAATCATTAATTTTTTTTTCTGTATTTATCTTTATATTTTTAAAATCCAGTTCTACTTTATATAAATTAATAAGCAAAATATCCTTAATAATTTATATTGTTACTTTATAAAAGGATTATTACTTATTTTGCTTATTAATTTTTGAAATTTTCATTTAATTAAATATCTCATAAAAAAATTATATTAAATTGAGACAAATAACTTTTTATAAAGTAGTAGTATATTAGCTTAAATAAGACAAATATACTCTTTAGATTAAAATAAGTAAATAATTATTTTTTTGCTACACGCTACACAGCATAGCCCCGCACACTATGGCGCAGCCCTAAAAATATAATCACCAATACTCTGGTATCCTTAAATAAGATTATGGAGGAATCGAACCCCTTACTTAAGATTTGCAATCAAAGTGTAGACCATCTACTTCATAATCTATCTACATAACTTTTTAGGGCTGCGCCATAGGTAGAAGATAGAACCAAGATTAAATACAATTCTTGCCTCTATATCACATCCCTATAATTATGAACATCTTCCTAAATTTAGAACTTACCTTGCGTCTCAAATTTATACATTACTACAAGCATACAACTAGTTTTAAATAAAAATAATTAAGTATTATACTTAATTAATATTTAATTCGACATTTACTGTTAATAACTTATAACACCTAACCATCTAAATCAAGCTGCGCCCTGCGCCCTGCGCAGGGCGCAGGGCGCAGGGTGCCGTAATAAGATTTAATTATTAATACGAGCTTTCCTCCGAAGCCTTAATAATAATATTACCTCTGCTACGAAGCATATTGCACTATATTAAGACTAATAGCAATCAAATTCTGAACAAAAATATTTTCTTCCTTTATATTGACGGCTACTTCGCAGTCGTAAAGAGTTAAATATATCAAGTGGTTTATTACTAATCATCGCTTTCCTCATCCCGACGGTGGGCAAAGCCCCGTCGGGATAAGGTGAAGCCCCCGCCCTGCCTAGCATGGAGGAGCGCGGCATACGAAGTAGCCGTCTAGATAAAATCCACGCAAGGGGGATGAGCAAGCTCGCGAAAAAAAAAACATAGCTTGATGCTTGCGCAGCCCACAAATATGATTTATTAATAATAAACAGCCTAATGATAAAGTAGCTAAATTAATAAAATATAACCTTAGATACAACCAATTTAACAGGAAGCTAAGCATATGTGTCCTCTCTAATTTTAGGAGACGGGCTTACAAAGTATGCCGCCGAAAAAGAAATCTTTCAAGAATAATTAAATATTCACTTACGCAATTATACAATTAACGTTACTATGCAGTTACGCTGGGGAATAAAATTTAACTATTAAATTACACCAAATGAGCCTTATATTAACCTCATCTTAGAATTCAATTGTTATTGTAATTGCTACTATTGCAATTACAATTAGATAAGCAACGTTTACGATTAGCGCATAAATATAACGGGGCAAAAATATACAAGTTATATATAACAACTAAACAAAAAAAACAAAAGATCCGCATGAAGGCACGCACCAACTTTGGAGGCGAAGCCTTTTTGACGCAGCCTTCTTAAAAAAAAAAAGGACCGGTACCTTATAGACTTACCCCACAAAAGTAAATTAGAAAAATTGCTTGGCGTTATAGAGCTTATTAGCGAATAGTCAGTAAAAACTCAATTCTACCTCCACTCTATTACTGCAACAAAGCGTACCTGAAAAAAAAAAAAGGAATCACCTTATAATATGTAGGTTTTTCAATCAGTCTATATACAAAAGGTCTGCGCAACTAGATAAGATAAATGAATTTTTCTAAACATCAACCTTTAGAGTGGCGACGGTTTCTCCGCCCTATTCGCATTATTTTAAAGATGTTCTTAATTAGCTATATATCTTCTTACCTATTTATATATTAATTTTGACAATTTAAGTAAATTATACACTAGGAGAGGGCTCTGTGGGCCCCTAGTATAAGATAAGATCTTTTAATCCTACACCTTTATATTTTACGGTGGCATACTAAGTATTCGCCACCAGACGAATTTAAGTTAAAATACCACTCTACATTTGCCTTTATAGAGCTTGCCCCTAAAAACTAAGAAATGGAAAAAGAAAGTATTGGCCTAGAAAAATAAAGTGTTATTCATTTTTTGTATTTATGCACGTTAAATCTACCAATGTATTCTCTAAAACCAAAACAAGAGGTAAAATAACTAAAAATTAGGAAAAATAAATTAACCTCGAAATTTGTCCTAATATAATAAAAGGGTCTTCTACATGACATGCACCTAGTTTCATTAAAATAAGGAAATTAACTACAAATATTAAAAACATTAATTTACTTAAAGGTCTGAAAGTAAAACCTATTGATCTGCCTAAATCTATTACAGGTAAAGCTAAAATTCTGAATATAGCACTTATCATAACAATAACACCTAATAATTTACCAGGGATAGATCTTAATATTGCATAGAATGGTAATAGATCAATTAATAAAAAATAAGGATTTTATTAAATTAATCCATAATGTATATCAGCTTGGAAAGGAAGGATAAAAGCTTTATAGTACCAATTTATATAACATTTATTTAATAAAAAAGCTTTGACTAAATTTATTAAAATATCCTTAGATTCTTTAAATATATAAATACGAGGTTTAACCCCCTATATAATATATAGAGCATTTAATATTTAATTTATCCTGCAAAGTGAACATTAACTTGTCCACATCAGTATTAGTAAAACCATAAACACCAATATATACACCGCTACCCTGTCTACTTCTAGAAGCGATAAATCATTTTTAAAAACATATCTACCCTTATATGGGCTTTTTTGTTTACATTTCAAAAACTTAGGTATTGAAGCATATTCAATATCTAAAGCTCCTGTTGCATTACTAATAGAAGTATTGATAGTAGTATTTAATTATAAATCAATAACTTCAATTTTTTATCCAGAAGGGTGGGGTGATTTAAGTAATATGAATCGTAACTAGAAACAGATAAGTTTTATTCCAACTTATAATACCTTTATACGATATAAATTAAAAAAAAAAAGAACTAGTGGTTTTATTAATATTAAGACTTTTAGCAGCCTCTCTTAAATAATAAAATTCTATTGAAACATTAGTTTCTAAGTTAGTTACCAAGTTTACTTAAGTTCAATTTTCGAAGATTACTATTAATTTTTACTAGTGTCTTTTCAGTATGTTTAAAACCTAAAGACGAATAAGCAGTTTTCAATACATTATATTCAGGATCCAAATAATCCCTAGAATAATGCTCTCTTTTTGCGACGTAGCCCTCTTTAGGTTCACAATATTCTAGAATATCCTACTTAAATTTAGAATATCCATATTTCAAAAGAGCTTTATTTATAACCATCATATTACGGGCAGTATGATAATAAAAAAAAAAAGTGGAGCTTGTGCCTAAATAATTTATTAATCTTATCCCTTAATTAACACTACAACCAATATACGATTTATTTTAGTATAAATGACTTAAACGGTATATTACCGATTTATACTCATAATTTAAAATAGCTTTTTTATTATAAAAAGCGTCATTATATGCAATCATAGGTATTAATGCCAAACTGTCAAGATTTTGAGTAAGACCTTGAAAAGAAAAAGATATAACTCTGGAACTAAAGCTGGAGGGTTTATATAGGATTTGCCAGCCCTAATTTGCCTTAGTAAAGAACCATTTCTATTTTTTTTGAGGGCTGCGCCTCCCTCAATAAATTTTGAGACTAGCAAGCTCTTCATATATTCAAAAATAAACTTTATAACATCTATTATATAACGTAAACTAACAAAACAAAGCAAAGAAAAGTAAAATAAGCATACTGGCAGCATTGCCATATACTATAGCTCTTAATTTAAATTGAATTAAAATGTGCACAACGGCTACGCCATCTTCGTAGAGACAAAAAAGAGAAAAATAGGTAATAAAAAAACTAGTTTAGCTAAATACATTACTAAAGATATAACTAAGTTTACCAATTTTAAGTTAATAAACTCAATAATAAACACAAGCGAGCTTACGCCAAAACAAAATAAAAATTTTCAAATTTGAAAATTTAAATAAGATTATAATTTCGCTAGCCACCAGCTAAAAAAAAAAAAAAAAGAGGAGGGGAGGGGACCCCCGTATTGCGGGTCCCCTCCCCCCCTCTAGAAGATAAGATCATTTAATCTTACATTTTCAAATTTTACGGCGGCTACTTTACATGCCGCCCTAGATAACCCTAAACTAAAAATTAACTCCCCCTTGTCTATATAGAGCTTGCGCCTACACCTAAGAAGTGAAAAAGTAGACTAGGCTCTATAAAAATAAAGAGTTATTAATTTTGAATTTTTATCTGTGTTAAATCTACCAATGTATTCTCTAAAATAGAAACAAAAGGTAAAATAACTAAAAACCATGAAAAATAAATTACTGTAGAAATTTGCCCTAATAAAATAAAGGGGTCTTCTACATGACATGCACCTAGTTTCATTAAAATAAGGAAATTTGCTACAAAAATAAAAAAGACTAGTTTACTTAAAGGTCTGAAAGTAAAACCTCTTGATCTACCTAAATCTATTACAGGCAATGCTAAGATTATTAAGATTGCACTTATCATAGCAATAACACCCAATAATTTATTAGGGATAGATCTTAAAATAGCGTAGAAAGGAAGAAGATCAAAACTCTTTTAGTTTAAATCTGTATTAACCTAAGCATAAAAAAGGAAAATTCAAAAAAATGGTTTAAAGACCTAGTTTATATAACATCTCTTTAATAAAGTAAGGCTTTACTAAAGTTATCAATTTATTCATTGATTCTTTAAATATATAAATTCTAGGTTTTTTATCCCTGTTATAATGAATAGATGTTATAAGTTGAAACTTAGCTTGTAACACGTAAACTAGTTTGTCTACATCCGCATTAGTAAAAGCATAAACACTTATGTGTAATCCGTCACCATGCTTAGATCCATCATCCATGATCCAAAATGCTAAGCCTCTTGGAGTTAATAATTCATAGATATTATTTGGAACTTTTTTAACATTTGATATATAAAAATAGTCCTTATATTCATTAAAACAGGGAAGTTGCATTGTCGTGAAAGATATAGAACTATATAATTTTTTAGTCCTATTATCTCTTACTAATTTCGATTGAGGAATATAATCTTTAACACAAAAAGGTAAAAAAAAGCTAAATACATAGTCAAAATATTCCTTATGCGCAACTGAAGTTTGCGCATAAATCAATCTAGAATTAGCAGTAGATGATCTTAGAGAAATGTGGCCATCACCTAGTAAAATTCCTGTTAAAATTTCCTGAGTTTCCAGTGGTAATTTAATTAAAGCTCGTTCACTAGGAGACAAACGTACAATTCCTTTAGTTGAACGAGCAGCAAATAATACTGAACTAGGTTTAAATAATAATACAGAACTAAGACCTAATGAATTTGAGTATTGTTAAATTCATAGAATCTCTTCTATGTTCGGACTATATCTTCATTTAATAAAGTGTAGGGCCCTGTCCTAATAACATACCATATTAAATGTCTTGCGTATAGTCTCTGAAGATCCTTAAATAAGGCGCCTTATTTTAAGTTTTCATGCTGATTGTTTTTATATTTTCAAGCCCTAGTCAAAGTACAGCGACAGGCTTATTAAAATTATGTCACCCTATACATATAGAACTTGCGCCTAAAAAAAGGAGGGTAACCATTAATATAAAAAGTTTCCAGCTATTAGCAAGATTAAGTGACATCTAAACGGTGATACCGCCTTCCTATCACTCAGGAACTATCGCTGGAGGAGTTTGCATAGGATTTGCCATTATATAATTATCGCTATCTCCTAATACATTAGGCATAAAGAATACAAATACACTTAATACAATAATAAAGAGAAATACAGTAATTAAATCTTTAAAAAGGTAATAAGGCGCCATAGGTACTCTATCATAATTACCTGAAAGACCTAAAGGATTTCCAGAACCTGCTGTATCATGTAGTGCAATCATATGCATTAATACTAATGCAGCTAATATAACAATTATATTATTACAATTTTTATTTATAGTAATAATACCCTCTTGTAAAATAACCTAGGTAGGTAAACGCCTATATTATTATACTTCTTATAATAATTGGTTCGCGCTAGTCTAGAACTCCTACTTCTTTCTCTGTTAAAGGAAAATTTAAACTTTTATATCTGTCAGATTCTTTTAAAGCTTTTAATCAAATTATATAACTTTCTTTTTTAAACCCTGTAAGAGGATAATGGTTCTCAAAAGAAAAGAAATTAATAACCTTTTGTATATCTTTTACAGATGACATACGAACAATTGATAAATCTTTGCTTTGGCTGTAATATAGGACTCTACTAGATTCAAATAATAAATAAATAGTATTCATTAAAACACTATTACCTTTTTGACCTACATTAAAACAGATTTCTTTATTAGCTTGCACATAAAAAGAACCCTCAGCAACTACAAAACCAATAAATCAATCCTTAAAATATAAAACATTCTGCATTATATCCTCAGGCGTCTCTATAACTCAAGGGATATAATTAGGAATAATCTCAGGTAAAAATTCTCACTTTTTAATATTATTCTCTATAGTATATAATAATAAATTGTACTGATTAATTCTATTTTTTGTCAAAAAGAACAGGTTATGTTTTAGTAAAAGAGGAACTAAAATATACTTTAACTCAAAATTATATATAATTAGTTTACTTGTAGTTGAATTTATTTTACCTATAACACCAAAATGTAATTTACTTAAAAGGTATTCAAAAGTCGCTAAGTCTCTATTATGAAAGGTTATGATTAAATGAAATTCTATATATCCTTTAGATTTTCTAGCTTGTATATAACCATCTCCATCTATTAGACCAACAAAAAAACTTAAAAATCTAACATCGACATTTGGTTCTATTATTTCCCTTTTCCTAGTAACATGAGTCTTAGTTAACTCTAACTTAGATACTCAATAATCATATATTTTGAGGCGCAGCCCTAAATCATAAGACTTTGCTACTACTACGGCAAAGAAGGAAAGTGATAATACAATTTTCATATATTATTATATCCATACCTCAACCCAGGTCTAATGTCCAGGAGTAAAAAATTTTTTTTACCTTTAGCGATAGGGAGGTCAATTTAAAAGGATATTTTTCATAATCTCACGAGAATGTTTAGACTATATCATATAAAATACTTAATATATTTTATCTTGCCGTTTAGTCGTTGAACGCATATAACTATATATATTTAGTTATATTTTGCTGCTTATTTACAAAATACTAGTATTATAGTTATTTTGTCTTCCAAGCAATTTGACAAATTTAAATACCCCTATATTTCCTTCAGCCAAGGGTAATACAAAATGTAAAGCAAAGAATCTGTTTAAAGTTGCATTGTTAACTGAGCATTTATGTTGGTAACTTCATTTAAACGGTGACTAAAAAAAAAATTTAGCCATCATAAATTATGGTTACACGCAATAAATTTCATTATTGATCGGACTATATCTTGATCTTCTTTTTATTTTAGTATTTGGATGGTATTTGAAATTTTTCAGAATATCTGGGTATTGTACGTAATTGTTTTAATCATAAATGATATTGTAATTTCTTATAACCCAGCAATTTTACAGGAGCTTTTTGTATAAATTTAACAACATTTTCTATTGATCTTACACCTGTAACTTTTAATTTGTAACAATTCGTCTTATCTAGAAATATAGCATTAGTAAAAGATAAATATACACGAACAGCTGATATTATAATATCCCCATCTCTTTGAGCAACATCGAAACTAGCAACTAAATAATCCTTATCTTTAGACAACTTATAAACACTAAAACAACCTTCAGCCTCTATGAATCCTACTAATCAAGCCGAAAAATAAGAAGCACTTAATATGGATTCTATAGAATTTAAAGATTTACTACTTCTAGTATATTCAGGTAAATTATCTGAATAAATAATACCTGATAATAAAGCGTCTCTAAATCTCAAGTAATCATATTGTTTATTAGAAAACATAGGATATTTATCAAATATAGGTAAAATAATAATTTTTAAATGATCTTTTTTTCTAACTCTTAAAGATACCATTTCAACTTCTCCTCTTGTTCTAAAGCTTACAACACCAACACCTAATAAACTTTTAATTTTATATATTAATTGAACATCTCGTATTGATAATTCAATACCTAGTTCGTATGTTAAATATTTACCTTTTTTGGTAATAACAAAAAAACCATCACCTTCAAATAAACCAACTAAATAAGCATATTGGAGATCTCCTGCGTGTAGTCTCTGAGAGGCAATTGAAGTATGTAATCTTCTCACCCCTGCTGATTGTCCCCGTGTCATTGCAATTTTCACGTAAATAATTGATATTATAATCAAGAATAATACGTATGCAAATCCTATATTGGTAGATTTTCCAGCATTAAGCAGGATTTTTAACACTACGTCACCGTAGTGTGGTTCATCGTTATTTAAACCTCCTCAAATGAACTCAACGATATCTTGCCCTATTCATGGAACAGCACTAATTAAATTTGTAATAACCGTAGCACCTCAAAGGCTCATTTGTCCGTAAGGCAGAACATACAAACTTACTTATTAATAAAGAATATTAATAAGCTAGAATAACTTTGAATTCGTATATTCTATTAGTTATAGGAATCTAACTAAAAGTTCCGACTGTGCATTAAGCAGCATTTCAGCCACCCATTAGTGACCCAGTCTGTCGCGATTATCTAGGTAACCGACGATCTCTTATTAGGTGGTTTTATTACGTGCGTACTTTTCCTCACCGTGACCTAATCTTTTGATCGTTTTCACTATATGTCGCCAAAGAAATAAAATATTTCTTCAATAACCCTGTCAGGCTATTCCACTTTAATCTTTATTTTCTTCTAGAAGTTACATAAAAATTTTTAAACTCATGGGACTATGATTTAATATAAAAATAAAATAAAATATAATAAATAAACTATTTAGATGTAGCTGAAAAATCTTTTACTATTCATTGTCTTTTTACTAATTTTTTGTCAGTTTTTAATGCTCTTCTAATCGTTTTTTCATTACAGTTTATAGATTTTGCTGCATCTAAAATAGTAGAATATTCACCGTACACAGTATTATTAAGATTGTATAAAACAACAGGTCTAGTATGTTTTATACATTTTTTCTTGATCTCCTCAGACATAGGAGGTCTATTCAAAGCTTTCTCTCTAATTTTTTCTATTGTTTCAGGTAAAAGACTTTTACCTCTGTTTAAACTACCAATTAGTTCCCGTCTTTCCTCGCTATAAAAATCCTTCATTTTTTGACGGTCAACTTCAGTATGTTTATAACCAAAACTAGAACCGGCTTCAGTTAAAATATTATAATTAGGCAATAACAATTTTAAATATTTATCTTCTAAATTCAATAATTCTTTATTATTTTCTTTAGTAACTAAATCAGGATATAATTCTAACACAATAAAAGCGAAATTTTTTAAATCATATTTTTTGACTGCCAATTTTACTATTTTACTACCTCGAAAATAGATTAAATGATTACAGAATCTAGCATAATATCTATTAGTTGAAGCAGAACCTATATAATAATCTTTAGTTATTTTATTAACTATCATGTATATACCACTTAAACCTCTAGTTTCATTTAATATTTGTTTTCTAATATTTTCTGAATCTAAGTTTTCATAAGTATACACAGGATTTAACCCTAATTCTTCAATTATTGTATTTAATCTTTCAGAACAAGTTTCAGTGGCGGCGAAGCCTCCGCCACATTTATTTAAAGAAGGAGGCATGCTTCGCAGCCGTACTATATCTTATTTTACTAATCTTGTTTATACACAACTCATATATTAACTTATTATTTAATTTATTATACTTTATATTATTAATATTTACAGCATAGCGTGAATGTGTTAAAACTTTGCTTTTTTTAACTAACTTTTGTAAATTATAATACACAAGAGTTAAAAAGATAAGCGCTATGATATAAATACTTAAATTAAACCATTTTGGGCTATCTAAATAACCCAAGAAAGCTGTAACAACTAAAGCAAGAAATATTATAGTACCTATAGCTCAAGTTAATGTTCTTGGAGCTCTGTAAGAACCATAGTAGATCCCTCTTCCCAATCGAGATAGGTAGGTCTTCTCAGACTTTCCCCCTCTTAGAACCGTACGTGCACCTTTCAGCGCATACGGCTCAAACAATCTAATTAAAGAATAAAAATAGAAATTAGTATTTTGTATGTTTATACAAATTAAACAAAAAAAGAGAAAATAACAAGCTAATATATTAAAATCGCTTTTTAGTAAAGCTAATAACTTTATTTAGATTTGCCCTTGTCAAAGTCTGCATCCTTTCAGATTAAGGTATAAGCTAAATAAATTTACCCAGCTGGCTGCAGATATCAGAATATCTCCCTTTGCAGGTAGCTCTCCCTTTATCCACTTCATTACAAAGTGGCATTAGCTTTTTTGACTGTCTCATGCCCACTGGTCGATATACTCACTTCAAAATTAATTTTATAGAGTACCTCCTTCTGACCTTACTTAAATGCCGCCTAGAAGGAGACCATTGGGTTTACCAAGTTCCAACTATTACACCAAATTTAATAAAGCTTTAGGTAGATACTTTAGTTCGTTGCATTTTCCTTATTCATAATAAATTATTTCTATCTAGAGCAGAGCACTGCTTTGTCGTGTATTAAATCAGAGCTTGATGCTTGCGCAGCCCCTAAATATACTTCTTTTATTTTGAAGTAAGGGAGACCCGGCTTCGGTTACACACCACCTCACACTCTTACACAATACCTCTTTACCTTTAATATATAATGATATGATAAAGGTAGAAGGGAATAACGAACCGTCCCGATATCTTCGCTTTCGCTTACCATAACTTTTTTTCCAATATTCAGAGCTTCACACCCCAGAATTACTCCCAACGCATGTCTGAGTTGGAACACGAAGGGTCATTCGTGGAGGAATCTCACCTCATTATAATAATTAGCCTCTTGTCGCACTGTGTAAGTACACTAAAAAGAAGAACGCTGAAGCTGTATTAGCGTGTAAATAACGAATTAATCAACCATTAGATACGTCTCTCATAATCACTAAAAATTATCTATTTTCATTAATCCCTAGACGTACTATCTATAGGTTTAGATGAAAAAATAAATTTACCCTTATATAATCTATTTGTATCTATATAACGATTACATGTATTACTACTTGATTTTAATCCTAATGCTTTATGAGCCAAACTAAAAGAAGCAAAAGGAGAACCTTCGATTAAACCCTCCTTTGTATATATATAAACAATTCGAGGTTTATCTGATTTATTTGCTATTCTAAATTTAAGCGCATTATCAACATGAGGAATAAATTGTTTTACATCAAAAATAGGTTCTAATTTAGTAATATTTTCGAATCTTTCATATATATTTTCAATAGCTTTATCTATATCAACTGAATTATTACTTGTGCTATATCTCTTATTAAGAACATCTGAAATATCCAAAAATAATTTTTTACCCTCAGTTAAATAATAGTACCCATTTATTTTTAACAATAGAGCTAATCTTCATAATTTAAAATCGACATATTTACGTGAATAAAAATTAGATGAATCTAATCAAGGTAAAACATAATAATATAAAGCATCTATACTACTAACAACTATAGATACCACATTTGTTTTAATATTTGTAGCACTTGTAACATTTACAGGTAATATTCTGCTATCATTAGGTATCTCAAAATTAGACAATCCTGTTAAGAAAGTTATTATTGCATTTAAACTATCTTGACTTGTAAATTTTTGAGCTACTTGAAAATACAAAGAAGACCCTGTTTTTATACCAAAAGTACCTTCTGCTTCTATAAAACCAATTAACCAATTAGGGTTTATTATAATTTGAGGTCCAGTTGTTTCATATTTAAATATCGTTCTACCTAAATTCATTCCATCTTTAATAGATAGAATTTTTCCTTTATCTGAATCAGAAATATTTCCATTTATACTTTTAGCTTTTATATGAATAGCCGCATAAAAATCAAGGAAATCTAATTTTTTACTAGTATGTAAAGGAAAATTTTGGAAGATAGGACATATAACATCTTTTAATTCTGAAAAACTTTGTACTACAAAAGCACAACTACTTTTCTTTTCTTCTACAATAATTCTACCTATATTTAATTTAGATTTAATAAGGTTAATAACTTGTAAATCATCTATGTGCAAATTTATTTTAAATCTAAATCTTATATAACCACGATCTAATGTAATAGAAAAATTTCCTTCTCCATCTGTAAAACCTGAGAATCAGAATAAAAACTCTTCACTAATATTAAATTTATTTTTATTTAATTCAGACAGCGCCGTAAAATTTCTTTTCCCAACAGCTAAAGGTGTTACTACAAAATTAGGATTACCTAAGTATGAAACTAAAGGTGAAAACCTATTTTCTTTTTTAGAAAAGGAATTTAAAATAGTTGAAAAACTCTTAGACTCCATTTTATTTCTAGAACCCTCTCTAATGAAGGGTAAAAAGATAATCATCTTTAATTATCCTTTTATTCACAGAAAAGATTGGACTATATTTTCTATCATAATCTAATCACAGATAGTCAAGCGTATTAGTCTCTGAGGATCCCAATTAAGAGCTTGCGCCTTAATATTAAAAGGTTTCCTGCTGATTTTCTTAAGTTATACTAAAATTAGATAATATTAAGGTCTTCCAGCATACAGCCTGATTTTAAGAGCACATTATGATTTATGCTCTACTGAGTTAAATGCTTCTAATACACTAGGATTGTAATGCATAGCTAGAGTTACTCCAGTTACTATTTGTATTACTAAACAAACAGCCAATAATGAACCAAAATTTCACATATAACTTAAATTACTTGGTTGTGATGCATCTATAATATATCCATTAGCTAATTTTAACATTGGATGACTTTTTAATATTCTCATTTTGTATTATTTTTAAATTATATTTAACCGCTAGAGATCGTTAAACAATATATACTAGCAATTCAATTAATAGAGACACACTAACAATATGGCAGCCAATAATTTTTTTTTATTTATATTACTCTATTGTATATTATATACACAATCAAACCTAATTTAAATCCCTTAAATATTAGGGGGGCTAAAGGCTCACCTAAAAAAAAAAGGAATAAGCCAAATTTATTTTTTGGGCGTTTATTTGATTTATTTTCCAATAAATCCATAGCTTTATAACCCTATAATTTATTTAGGGAGACGCAGCCCAAAAAAGAAGATAAATTAATTATCTATTTTATACTTATACGACGTATGTATGCCACCATCCTGTAATTTATAACATTAATACTATTATCTTTAGTGTTAAAAGTTCATGTACACCACTAAATAAAACTAAAGCTAATACATATAAAATAAAATTCCAGAAAATATTTTATAAGATTCCTTTTAGGGCTTCGCCTAAATTTAAAAGGCGGGGTTGCCCGCTTGCGCAAAAAAAAAAAAATTTTTTTTTGTCTTTATACTAAATATTTAGGCGAAGCCCTGCGTAGCATGGAGGAGCCCATACAAGTATAAATCTAAAACCAGACGAGTGAACATTAATCAAAAAACCTGTGAAGGATGGTATCAGTGTAGAGTATTTAAAGAAACTACAGAAAATTTATCATATATAATAAACTAAGCTATTTATTACAGTATATAGTATATAAAATCAATTCTTTTTTATAAGACGTAAGCACATACAAAACAGAAAAATTATACCTATGTAAAGAAATTATAAATAAATTACTGGATAATCATTATTATACAAATAAGCGGCAAAAAATACTAAACATCAATGAAACAAACAAAAAATACAACTTTTTTATAATATACTCTTATTGTAAACTTATTTCTCTGTTTCTTTATAAATCTTACATAAATCATTTACACTAAAGCTATAATTACTGCTATATATTCTTAATTCCTTAAGACATTCGTATTCTTTGATGTTCTCATCATAATGTTTTTCAATAATACTTTTTAAATGATCAAAAAAAAGCTTTTCATTATTAACCTTTAAAACTAACTCCGTATTATTTAGTATAGAATTAGCTAATAAAATATTTAATAACACATATAAAAAGTCCTCACAGATTTCTCTATGAAAATTATCATCAATAGTTCAGTCCATAATATAAGAATTGTTTTCAATAGTATTTTTAATATTCTCTAAATTAGACATATCAAATTGTCGATTCCTTCAATAAGTGTAAGATTCTTGATATTCCTTAGGTAAATTTGAATTTATATTATTCATGTAATAAAAAGCTTTATTAAGAATGTTATATTCGAATATAAGATAATATGATGCAACCTTCCATTGATTATAAACAGATAAAGACGAACTACTTGAGTTAGGGTGAATTACATCATAAAAACCTGTACCAAGCAAAGGAGTTACATTCAAATCATCTACACTAGGAGTATTGTAACCCCATCATTTTAAATAAGCAAGTTTTTCTCTAGTATATTCATTTAATTTGGGTACAATTACACCTCTATTATGATTAATAACTAGGGAATTAAAATCTTTCTTAGAGATAACAAAAGGAGGTATACCTATTAATAGATTTTCTTCATTCAAATTTTTTTCGTAATATTCATTAGATAACCACTGTTCTATATCATTAAAAATATATTTAAACTTAAAATCAGCCGTCGCAGCCTCGAAATCTTTGCGATCCAAATTATTAATATTCATATTATTAGTATTTACTAATAATGAGTAAGGTTCTTTATCATTATTATTACCTTTACCTTTACTATTACAAGAGTTTTTATCTATTAATATAGACTTAACTTTACTATTTAATTCATTAATACAAGAAACATTAATACCTTTGACATAAGACTGACCACCGACTTTATCGAGTGATGAAGAGGAAGAGGAAGCATCAATGGCTTTCCCTTCCGCCTTATTATTAACAGTCAAAGTACTCTTACCACGTACCCCCTTAAATATAAAAACAGGCACAGCCGCTAATAAACTATAGTCAGAAGTACTATAAATTAAACTAGACACATTATAATGTAAACCATCTAAAATAAAGCTAGGGTAAATACCTAATAATACTGTGAACAATGTCAATATAAACAAGATAACGAACTCTCTTCTAGTAAGATCAAGTATACTTTCTATAAAGTACATACTGAATGAACCACCAAAAGCTATACGATTAAATAAGTAAACACTGTACGCTGCAGATAAAACAATAGATGAACAAGATAAAGCACCTAAGATAGATAATCTTTCAAAACCACCATATAAGCATAAGAATTCACCAGCAAAATTTAAAGTTAGTGGAGTACCACAATTCGCTAAAATAAGTATGAAGAATAATATAGAAAATAAAGGCATTAATTGAGCCATTCCTCTGTAAAAAGCAATATCTCTAGTACCAGATCTATCATATAAAACACCTCCTACTATAATAAATAAACCTGAACTAACAAACCCATGACCTAATCCTAATAAAATTGCACCTTCTATACCTTGTACTGTATTACTAAACACACCAAGGAGATAAACCGCTGCGTGACTCACAGAAGAGTAAGCAATTATCTCTTTAATATCAGTAGTACGTAAAGTACTAAAAGATGCATATATAACAGTAATAGCACACAAAATAAAAACCAAAGGAGTAAATACTAAGCAAGCATCAGGTAAAATAGGCAATAATAGTCTAAAAATACCGTATAAAGCTAATTTAAGTACTATAGCTGCCAATATAACCGATCCACCCAAAGGAGATTCTGTGTGAGCTTTTAATAATCAAGAATTCAAACCATACAGAGGTGTTTTAACTGCAATAGCAAAAAATAAACCAGCAAATAAAATTAATTGTAAAGAGTAATCTAAATTTACTTTAAACACTGCCTCGAAGTCTGTTGTACCCGCTATAGAACTAATGACAAGTATTGCAAGTAACATAAACAGAGAACTAAACAAAGTATATAAAAATAAATAAAAACTAGCCCTTACTTTATTTTTCGAACCAAATATTCCTATCAGTATAAACAGAGGCACCAAAATACTTTCGAAAAAGATATAAAATAATAGTATATCTAAAGCTATAAATACAGCCAATAATAATGTTTCTAATAACAACATTATTATTAAATAAGAATTTATATTTTCAGTTATGGAATTTCAATTAGATAATAATGCTATAGGCATTATTATTATTGTCAATAAGACAAAATAAATAGATAATCCATCTATCCCTAAATTAACATCGAAATAACTAAGATTGTAGTCTTCTTGCACGAATTGAAATTGATTACTACTAAAATCATATGAAATGTAAATAATTAAAGTAGTTATTAAATTAATAACGGATGTTCAAAGAGCAACTAATTTATAATATTTATTATTATTATATTCACCTGCGACGACACCACAATCTTTACCACCAAAGTTTTTCCCACCATTAGCAGGGGTTATATTGGAAAGTCCAAAACTAGAAACGACAACTCCACCTAAAGAAGGCTTCACCGTAAATGTAGGCACCCGGTGAGAAGTTGTACTATAAATTAAAAATATACCTAAAATAGGTATTAATAATAAACAGGATAATAACATTTTTTTTGTTAACAATCAATATATTTCCAAAATTACCTCCAAACTAAAAAAAAAATCATACATCTTATGAAAAATTCCATGATGCAAAAACAGATTCTATTAATCTAAATTAAGTTTTATCTAAAACAAGTTTATCACCGGTGGAAATATATCAAAACTAAATAAAACGCAAGGTACAAATAGAATTAAAGCAAATAAAATAGGTAATAAAACTGTTCAACAGAACCCCATTAATTGATCAAAACGTATTCTAGGGAAAGATGCTCTTGCTCAAATGAAAATAAATATCATAATAGAACTTTTCAGTCCTATACTTAAACCGTATAATAACCCTTCTAAATTAGGATTATTAGAGATATATTCAATATAAATTTGCGCTAACCCACTATTACCTAAAAAATAAAAAGTAGGATTATTGCAAATTACATAAACATATTCATCACTATAACCATATAAATTTCGTCAACTATCAAATAATAGTTCAAAATAAATATAATCTATGAAATTTATTAGATAAGATATAGAGTATATAGGTAAATAACCACCTAAAAATAATAGACTAGTTAATATACACATTAATACTATACTACCATACTCTGCAAGAAAAAAGAAAACAAAAACAACTGCAGCGTGCTCCGTCATAAATCCACTAACTAATTCTGATTCCAAAAATAAACATAGAAATTTTATACTAATCTTGTATCGGTTTAAAATAATAAGTTTTATTATATACAAGACCTGAATTTAAATACTTACCTACCGTAACTTTAGAAATATTTAAGTGTTTAGCTAATTCTACATTATTCTTAAATTTAGGGCTGCGCCTCAAATTATGGCGCAGCCCTAAATCATAAATACCTACTCCTAAATGATATTTATTATTTTTATTACTCATAATAACCTTACTTATTTCACTATGTTTTTTCCCTGCGAAGCGTACATAGGATTTAACTTACCTGGCTTACTAATTAAAGTAAGCGCTTCTCTAGTATGAGTTTTACCAAACATAGGATGATTAGATTTATCTTTATAATAATCTACCATCTTTAATCTAGCTTCTTCTATATGTTTATAACCTAAAGAGCTGGTAGCAGTAGCCTTAAAATTATAAAGAGTATTAAAATTAAATTTAGAAATGTAACTGGTCTCTAAGTCCGTCAAAGCTTTGGAACTAAAAATCTTACTTTCATATGTAAAATATTCATATATACCAAATTTGAACTTATCTAAACCATATTTAACAAATGCATTTTGCGGCGAAGCCGCAAAATTAGACTTTTTATTTCCCAAATGTTCATTAAGTATTAAATAAAAATCTTTAGCACTACCTATATATTGATTTCCATTTTCAGGCGCTAGCTCTTGATAAAAGAATAAATACCTCCTTTGTTTTTTAATAATTTTCTATTTGATTTAATAGAATCTTGATTATTTAAATTATTAAGAGTTAAAATAGGAATAGGTAAATCAGATAATTCTGTATCCGAACTTGAAGTAGAATAATATCTACGAGTAAAGACCGAACGAACTTTTGGTTTAGATATACCATTAATAAATTGTGAAAGAACTAAGCAACTTGCACCTAAAGCAGTAACAGATTTCATATTTAAACTGGGTATAAATTGTTTAAATTCTTGAGCTTACGCTCAAGATTGGACTATACGTTATTTAATACATATGTATATTAAATGATCACGTCTAATCTCTGAAGGTTCTGTCGGCTTAAATTTTTAACAAAACAGGCAGCTTCCCTGCTGATTTTCCTTTATAGTAATATAATAGGACTTCCCAGCAATTTGTGATCTTTAATGAGGCCAAATCTTATTAGTTAATAGCCTCAGCTAAATCGAATGGAGCCCGATTAGTTTCCGCTATCGATCCTATAAAAAAAATAAGAAAAATAGGTAATAAAGGTAATATGAATCAAACAGCTCTTTGACCTTCTGTAACCACAGTAAGATTTAAACTACCTGTTAACATAATAACTATTAATATAGCAGAACTTAATACTAATTCATAACTAATTAATTGAGCTGTAGATCTTAAAGATCCTAAGAATGCATATTTACTATTAGCACTTCCAGATATTGTTAAGGTAATATTCTTTCAATATTACATCTAATTCTCACGAATTAGCCCAGACTATGTTTTAGTTTAAACCTTATATATTTTTATATTGAAAGAATCCTGGATAATTAACCAGCCTTCAATAAAAATATAAATGGCTTAAATACGTTAAAACGAAAGGTGATATGGTGTGGAACTAATGATTTTATCAATTTTTATATTCAATTATTATATTTACGGCTGATCAAGCCGCCCTACTATACAAGTTAACTAAATATGCGCGGCTAAATAAATTAAGAAGCCGCCGTAAAATTAACTATAATGGCTGCGTTAAATAAAACTTAAAGTATACTACTGCTATATAGAAAAAATCCTTTATATTCTTTATTAGTATCTATATATTTCTTTATAACAGTATTATGCATATGTAATACACGAACAGCTTCACGTTTAGTTTTAAAAGGTTGATTAGGTAATAAATTCATTTTTCCGTCTTCATCTTTTTTGTAAGCTCAAATTTCTACTCGAGCATAAGAAGATATGTTTGGTGTATTTTTTAAAAACTCAGCTTTTATATCTAAACTTAAGGGTTTATCAAAAAAATAAACCCACATATTGTTCTGGTTTGTAGCTACTTTAGTATTCAAATGTCTACTTATTGTTCTATAGTTAACCTTAAAATAGTTAGCCGCAGCAGATACACTAGAAAAAGCTTTATTATCTAGTAAATTCAACGATTTACCTTCATATGCTCATACTTCTAATTTGTTACCCAATTTAATAGATTTGGAATTAGTTAATAAATTATCAATATCTTTATCCTGCAGCGGTCTACTAAATAAATAAGTACCTTTAACCCCTTCAGGTTTTCCGGTATCTATAAAATAATTAATAACATTACGGCTTATACCTAATTCACTAGAAGCCAATGTTTTTGATAAAAACGGACTACCTGTTACTAATTTTAAAGTTTGAGCATCGTATGCTCAAACGGGTTGAGCAGTATTGTCATATATCTTTACTTGGTTTAAGATATCTTTCATCTTGTTAAATATAGATTCAAAATCTATTATATGTCTAGTAAAATATAATTTTTTTCGAAAGGGTACATTAGTATCTCTAAATAATAAAAGAGTATTATAAGAAATATCCTCATTTTTAATTACTTCGGCCATACTATTGTACTTTACAAATTTGGGATTTATATTTTTATCGTCAACACAATAAACAAACATAGATAAGGGTTGGTTGCTATTAGTTTCCATTAGCGGATGCTCCGTACTCGCTATAGATTTTAAACTCATTAATTTAGAAGTCATACTTGTATGAATAGCAGATTCTGAAAAAGATGAAGAAAAAGTAGAATTTAATAAAGGTAAAAACTTTTGTAAGTAAAAGTTTTCTCTTATTCCTTGCTCATTAGGTGAACAAACTTCTAATATAGAAAATTTAAAATATTCTAAACCAACTAATTTCAAAAAAAGGTGGAATTTACTATTAGTATCTGCTTTAATATGATTATTAAATCTTCTTTTAAAAAGAGTTGTTCTACCTATATAGTAAATGAGAGGGTTATGTTTATACTCTATAAGATAAATTCCTCCTTTTGATCCTCATTTTTTTAAGAAATCAGATCTTTCTTTAATATCAGAGAAATTATTACAAGAATCCAACATTAAATTAGTATCAAAAGCAATTACGGGAGCTATTCTATCTTTATACAGATCTTTTATATATAGTGTATGTAAAGCTTTTATATCATCAGGGAAATAACTAAATTCCTTTTTATTATCCATAATCTCCTGGGGATAAGCAAAGGTACTTCTTATAGTTGAATAAAAATACTTTAAATTTCCCTTATAATAAAAGTTACTTTTATTAGTTAATAAAGACTTTACACCGTAACTTCTTTTATGATTAACATAATCTATATTATACGGCACACCCGCCCTACTTACTAATTTGGTTTCTGATTTCGCAGCCTCCTTACCGTAAACCCTCCTAGGTTTGATTTGAGGCGTAAGCTCGTAAAGAATCAAAATTGGGCGAAGCCCACCTGGGGCACAAGCTCCCAAGATGTATATTATATAAAAATTGAAATTAAACCAGGCCACATCATGCCTTATTATTATATCTAAGAACAAATTAAAAAGGATAAAAACCCCCAATCCTAATAATATGTTTATTAATTTAATATAAACTAATATAGTCGTTGAACGTTGATGTTTAATCATTAATAAGTTTATTAATAAATTTATTAATAAATAGACATTATATGGCTGCAAACCATCCGTATAACAATACCTAGTAATAGGCTTACTAATAAAAAAATATCTTTCGCTTCAAGTTGACTTGTAAAAAGTGTTTCTTGAATTTCATTTGGGTAATAAACCATAATTTATATTATGGAAGGACTTTTTTCTATGGAAAAATCCAGCTAATAGTATACCATATGTAGCTATAGATGAAACAGCTAACATATAAAAAATACCTAAATTCATATCATTGATAGATAAACCTGGTCCATATGGTATAACCGCGTATCCTAATAATGCAAACACTAAAGTAATAACAGGTCCTAAAAAGAACAAAATCATATTAGCTTGTGTGGGTGCAACATATTCTTTTAAAAGAAGTTTTAACGCATCAGCAAATGCTTGAAGAAGTCCATAGTACGAATACATCCTAATTTAACCCATTAAATTAAAAACACAGGCAGAGTTTTAGGACTTTCTCCCTAAATAGTTATACACGGTACAAACTATCCATTTAACGGATATAATATTTATATCCTGTACTTTTTCAAGTAAGGTCTGACTATATCTTAAGCATTATTAAGACACTAGAGCCCTAATAACACCAATTACCGTTTAGTCGATGAACAGCCTTCCTAAATATTCAATATTTAGGAAGTTGGCTGCGGATTACCTATTTCCTTTCGTGCATCTATTTTTATATTACTATACCTCGAGTCATTACCTGAGCCATGTATTAGTTACCTAAAACATTTAGTTAAAATAGCTTTAAAGTGTTCCCGACAATTTGATAATTTTTAGCAAAAGGTTTCCTTTTGCTAGAGGCCAAGTAAAGTTTCTCACACCTTACCCTGAATCTAACCTTTAATTAATCTATAAAGCAACACTATAAAAATATAATCCTTTATACTATTTATGAGTATCTAAATATCTGCTAATTGTCTTAGCACTCATTTTTAATTCTTTAGTTGCTTCCAATTTAGGCGAAGCCCTGAAAGTAGGTTTATTATCGTTAAATAATATAAATTTATTGTTAACACTTTTGTGGCGAAGCCCTCAAACAGAAACAGTTTCATTAACAGCCTTTTTAATATTATTTAATAATAATTCTTTTTCTGATTTGCTTAATTCATGGCTAAACCAACAACACAGATTTTCCACCTTTTAAAGTAGCTAAGTTAGTATCCATGTGATTTAAGATAGATCTGTAATCTACCTTAAAATAGTCTGCAGCTTTTTGCATACTACTAAATGAGTATGATATTAGTTCTAAAGTAGAGGCATTATAAGCCCATACTCTATTATTATTAAATTTTCTTAATGAAGATATTTTCAAGAATTTTTCTAACTCAATAGTATCTAATTCATAGCTAAATATATAATTACCATTAATACCTCCTTTAGGCGAAGCCCACTTATCGATATGATTACTTATAATTCTAGCTTGTACATTTAATAGTTTAGCTACAGCACCTTTAGATTTATGTGAAGTTTGAACTATAGAACCATCCGCTTCAATAACGTACATTCACACCTTTTTAGCTAAATTACTATCTAATTTTAAACCTTGAGTAGCATCACTAATTAGTTTTTCTACTAGATCAAAGGATTCTATATTTTTAGTTAAAAACAAATTGAGGCACCCACGCATGCATGCATGCACCCACCAACTTTGTTGACGGAGCCAGCCAGGAGCAGGAGCACTGAAAGGTACGTATCTATTTAAATATATACTCAAGGTTTCTCTAGCTACACCTAAGTAATTTGATAGCTCATTAATACTATTAAACGTTTTATAATTAGTATCTAGTTTTCCATTAACATACTCATAAAGATAAATATAAATACCTTGATATTTATTATCATAATCAGGTTCTAATTGTCTAAGTTTTAAAATATCATATAAAGAATCATAATTCTGACTATCACTTAAATTACTTTTAAATATAATATTTAATAAGGGTAAGTATTTTTGTAAAAAAAAATTTTTTTTCTCTTTCTTCTTGCATTTCGATATTACAAGTTTCAATTACTAAAAATTCAAATTTATTTCAACCGATCCCTCCGGGATCTCCGATCCCTGGGTCGCCCTACGAAGTGTGGGCGAAGAATTAGCAAATACATGAAATCTATCTTTCATGTTAATATTAATATGGCTTTTAAATCTCTTTTGGAAGTCTACCTAGATAAAAAAAAAAATATTAGGATCATATTTAAAAGTAAACATATAAATACCCCTTTACCTTTTAAATCCTTAAAGAATGTACTAAGTGCTTTAGAAAATGTTAAATCTTTACATACACTTATAACATTTTCCTCAAAAGGTT
Source organism: Cryphonectria nitschkei (assembly GCA_006503525.1). NCBI lineage: Eukaryota > Fungi > Ascomycota > Sordariomycetes > Diaporthales > Cryphonectriaceae > Cryphonectria > Cryphonectria nitschkei. The sequence continues at coordinate 123,770 of LAZJ01000048.1, forward strand.
TAACAGAGGCTTTTATATTAATATATAGTGTCTTTATAGTATTATCAAGATTATAACTAGAGCTATCACTAGAATATAA